>CACRXP010000486.1:191610-223316 GCA_902702965.1 Spirometra erinaceieuropaei | reverse complement strand
CTCACGGTAGCATTTTTAAACATGAAAGAAAACACCGAACACTCAACTGGCTACCATACGTTATTTTGCATTAGTTCTTACGAGATATTTGTCCCAAGGACTTTTGAAATGGAGCTTTCCAATGCCCTTGTGTTTATGCTATATGACTTACAAGGTTGTTAACGTTATGTGCGTCTACAAATTAAATTTACTCGTTTAGCATGTATTTTCTACACTTTCCAAATTCATGCCTCTTATTTAGAATAAAATTGTAATTTTTAACTAACTTACCGTTATTTTCAATGCCTGGTTTGTATTTCCCTTTAACCAAAGATCGTTTATTAGTAATTTGATATGATAGTTGATGCGTTTGGGTCGATTTTCCACCACTTAGAGATTTTCAATTGGTTTATTTACATTTCTAAAGTTATGCTATTTACTCTATGCTAACAGTGAAAGTCCAGTTATTGGTACGTAGATCATTACCGGACGTCCTACAACAATCAGCATTACATATTTCATGATGTTTCTATCAATGGTTCCTTGTAGATTTACTAACTTATTCCGATAACTATACAAAAAATGCTTCAAGATCTAATAAAGTATAGGGCAATAAGCATAAAAATCAAGGCAAAAATGGCATTTACAAAGGTTTCAGACGTAATATGCTGCCAAATTTAAACTAAGCTACCCCTGAAGAGGTCCATGAATACCTTACCAGGAGACGATAAGCGTTTTCAGGAGAAAGTGTCCTGCCAAAAGTACCATACCTTCACTGAACGTGGAAAATTTTGCTAAAATTACATTACAATTTTCATACCGCTCTGATAAGGTATCAGGTCATCCTCTTATTACTTATTTTCAGGGTTAATTTAATCCTTTAGTCAAATTCAACGAGGATGAAACTATGTCGGGACGAACGTGCATTAATCCAAAAAAGAAACAAAAATAATGTTTTAAAGCTATTCGACATATTTTAGGAGTTTTCGCTCAAAGGTGGTTTATGATAAAATGCGGAGTTAATCGTAACGTGCTTTTTTCAATGCGAGTTAGGTGAATTGTAATGACGTGCATAGTACATATTCGCGAACCATCAAAGAAAGTTGCAACATCAGTTACTTTCCACACCAGTCTGCCACGTTGTACTAATATTAATTCGCAGCTCGTCATCAGTTTGACTATTATTTTTTTTAAATGCTTGAGGCCGAATTTTCGGAAACCAGTATATTCAATTGATGAAAACGAGGGCAAATTTCAAGCTTTATATGAGCGACTTTACGCGAATATAACACAAAATGAAAAAAACTTGCAGGCAGTTCTGAAATTTCATGGGTTTTTTGTGCTTCCGGATGACAGCAAGAGGCCGTGTGCGAAGTCCAAGTGCTGGGCTATCTTTCACTTCATTCAGTCCACACATTTTCAGGAAAAGCATATATAAATTCGGTTGATTGGCTACATTTCGTACAGCAAAACTGATTATCAGTAGGTTCCTTACCTGAACTATTATACCTGCATGTTTACCTCTCTGAATGTTGTTAAGAACATTTGTAAACACCAAACTATTTTCTGCATGACAAAGAAATAATTGCGAAATTGTCCGGCCGTCGGGAAATCTCGGAACAACAAAGACTGCAGTAGTTTTTAACATGTGGAGATAATGCATTCACGTATTAAATGGCGAGCAGCTCACAACAAGGAAGGAATTCATTTTATTCTAGTATTTATGGCAGCGTCATTTTTCGACAACGGCTAATGCATCAATTTCTCTGTAATATAAAAATGAACACTTGATCTGGTATTCTTGAGTGACTTCAAACAGATCGATTTATGTCATCATCTCGAAGTTATCGATACCATGGTTCGTCGTTAATACGTGTTAATTATTGAATTGCCACAACTTAGAACTGTTGGTAATGTTAACTGTCTATCCTCAGGACTCCATATAGTGGGATAGTAAATTGAAATTTCGCCAAACGTCAGTCACATTTTTAACGTAATTTTACTTTTTGTGACCGTTTAAAGCACATTTTCAAGAAAAGAAGGAATCGCAGTAAACATCAAAACTCCGAGAACATTGAGTTTTAATCTCCAGCATGCTTCAAAGTGTAAGTATACAACTTCATTGGGGTTTTTAGATTAAGTAGCCTGGAAGAAGCGTAAACGGAGAAACACATCACGTCAGTGCATAAATTGACCAGGAACCTTTGCGGCAATCTGTGCAAATTACGCTAGGGCAAGTGAAGCGACTAAGGTAAGGTAAATATTTTTGAGCAGTCATTCATACTTGAAGTTTTTCAATGTTATCCGCTGGCTAAAAACATAAGCATGATTCGAACATCTGTTTTCGGAAAAATTGCGTACTTTATTGAGGCAGCAGCCCAGCCTAAAACCCGCAGCCATGCTAGAACTGTTTGTCGTGTTTTCAGCGTGGTTTCACTTTACTGTAAAACTAAATGACAGCCCCATGCTCATTGCAGACATTGTGTCAAATCAGTGAACATAAGTTACAGTGCATTGCATACAGTTTGCAATCCACCGGACCTATGAGAACGTTGATTGGGTTTAAAAATGCTAAAATTGGTAGACTTTTGAAAACTAAACGACACCTTGTTTTAAAGCAATATCTTAAGAGGACACAATTGCATAGTAAAACGAGAATAAAGATGAATGTCATCCGCCTGATCACGTCACTTCAAAATTAACAGCGCATTTAAAAATACTCGGAAAATTCCGATTAGCTGAGAGAATACTGTTCCTCGCGCCTCAGAGCTATCTGGAAAGATTTCCAGCTAAAAATTCGACATACAGCCGCAAATTAATTAAGTCCCGGTTTTGTCTTTTAAGCTAATTCATTTGAAAGAGTGAAGTAAGTATTTGTTTTGAGACCTAATTAACATTTTAGGTCTGTTCCTTATGATTTTCTGCATTCATTATGCCTCCCTTAAAAATTTAATATCAGCGAGACTCGACTAGCGGTTATTTAAAAAAAAACAATGGTCCTAGGACGAAAGGCAGTTTTAACTGGTAATAGTTAATCTGAAACATCCTTTATTTTTTCATTCTGTCATGTTTCTTTTCTTATTTGTTTTAAGCAAAGCGTTTGAACGTTATGGACTTAATCTAGGTTCAGCTTTCAGTCTAGATGCATGTTTTCTCCGAAGGTTAGGCATGGCTCCCTTGTAAATACCGGTGTAATTATCAATCGACAAACCATATAGAGCGGTTGTTTCTTTAGTTTCCCAAAAAAATCTAAGGAATTTCGCAAACGAGGCATCGCCGACTTCATTTGTAGGTAGCAGTATGTTTTATAATACAACGGAAGATCATTTCTGAGTTAATTTCAGTCCTTTTTCGTTGTGTGGGGTAAACACGGAACGAACATTCGTCTCATCCTGACACATGTAACATGGAAAGTAGGGTTGTATCTCTGCTTCCGCCATGTATCTCATGATGGCTGAAGGTTTTACTCTTACTTAAGCATGGTACTGGCAAACTGGGGATCAAGGAACATGCCGCCCATTTAAACGTACATGCAAGCAAATGCAATTGGTCTCTCCTTTTTGAAAAAATGACAAGAAGGGCACGGTAAATATTATAAAAATGACGCAAAAAGGATATCCCCAGTCGATTATAATCCTGGCGCACTTGCGTATTACATTCTCTTCGGAGAAGATAAAGAGTAGTTTGTTTCCCGTGCCGATCGGTTTTGCATCCTCTACATCGTCTGCTCTCCGAGCCAAACTGGGTGCAGAAGAATGGCGCCAGTCGTTATTGCTTAACTTCTCATTAAGAGCGGAGGCAGCAATCACACCCAGGCTAGCCAGGGCTCTTGGACTTGCAGGTCGTTCAGATGGCGGGACATAACAGTCCGCATATGTTAAAGTGTTCTCCTCGTTCAGAGTTGCACCTGTCATTCGAGCATGCAACTTTTATTACTCAATAGGATTCAACTAGCATCCTTAGTGTGAAGAGAGGAAGATAATGAAATATTTCTAGCGTAGCGTCTGTTGCATTGGCCAAAACGTTGTAGGCTCTGCGGACGTTCGGACCGATTGAAAGATTTAGCGTCCCAGTGAAGGCATGTGGTTTTTGAATACTTTTTCGCAAAAGCTCACGCGTCAATATAGTGTTCTCGTTCACTTCCTCACAATTAACTGTGTTTAGAACTGATTGTAAAGGCAAATAGGACAGGGGTGATGTGAGGATATGAACGCAGTGTGCGGGTGTGCGGCACGACTTTATGGAAGTGCGCAGCTGAGAATGGGCAAAAATTCGCTTTCCGTCAAATTCAGCCGGCTCTGCTTATTGGCTGATTCATTTACTCATCCTCTTGTCGGCCAATCAGGCTGCCCACTGCTCCAGCTTTCTGCATAGTTGGAGTCTATCGATAACTCGGGACTGGGGACGAGGACGACGACGCAAAAGGCGACTGGAGTGATGACGACAGAGCAGAAGACGGCTCAACTCCCGCTAACCAGCCAACCCCGCTAGTCTGCAAGGATGAAGAAGGGCCAGGACGCCTAACTGGCATTAACGGGTCATGGGGAAGTGTGTCGCGACAGCCGAGCAATTCCGTATTTCAAAAAAACTGTTGATGTTGGGGACGTGTCTGTGTTGCTGTAACTCATTTTCCGGTCACAGATAACATGATCATAGTCATGTAAAGGACCGCGCACGTGGGCGTCTGTGTCAGCTTAACTCAGTTGCAGCCGGAAGCTGACGTAATGCTGAGCCTGCTGCGCTAATTTGGGAACTGTTTGACTGATGAATGAAAGCGCTTAAGTCTTGAGGAAGGGAAGTTCGAAGGGATATAAGGCAAGTTCATCCAGCCTGTTTCGGGTGGCTGTCTCTTTTTCAAAATTAAACCGGAGATTTGCATTCTACAGCATGGCTATCGCAAAGTCCTGTAATTTATTAAATATAGTCTCGTCTCCAAAAAAAGAAAGAGAAAAGTGTGAAAGCATGATGAGGATTTGATACAGAAAACATAAGTGCGCAAACGGACATTTCACATAACAATATAGAATGCAAAACAGGGCAAGCAAGTACGTAAACGACAATAATTCCCAGAAATTAATGCGCCAACTACTTATATGCTTTATTGATAAGTCCTTTATGCCGTTGGGTATAAACTAACGACCACGGGTGGCTTATAGCAATTCTCCGATTTTTTCCAACTAAGTGTTTTGTGCTCCATTTTGTCAGTTTTGTTTGACAAGAGCCAACATACTGTCATACGAACTCAACCCAATCAGGCTTGTGGTGTAAAAAGCGGTTTACAGGTGACTACAAATTGACTGACCGTCACTCAAACCAAGTAGAAATAACGGCACATCGAAAGGAAAATTTGGCCATTGGAATGGTTGCCTTTTAAAATATGAAAACATTAAGATTTTGATTATTTGACTTATAGATTTTCGCACCAGAAGCGCCATTTGTTTATTAGTTATAACTCCATTAAACGACAACTAATCTAACAACTTTCTGCTTTATCGTATAATTAAGGATACAGAGTTCCTCTTATCCCAACCTGGTTTGCGTCCGCGGTTCTGTTTAAAAATAAGGTCTGACCAAATCTGCAACTTTACCTGAAAGTAAAAGAGATCCTGTGTGCGTTCGTCACCTCGAAATTTCTTCATGAATTCGCATATACTTGTGGATCCAGTTGAATTGGACGAACACGAAGGCAAGCAAGTCAGTCGAATACCTGTCCAACGGGTTTTTCTGGTCAAAAGCCACCTACTCTTCTATCATGAAACATTTCTCCTATAGTCGGCATCCTATTAATTCTAGTCTACTTTAACAAGTTCGCGTTCGTGCAACAATTTGACACTGAACGAGTTAGAGGCAGCTTGCTTGTGGAAGAGAAATTCATATTTTCACAGTCAAATAGATCAAATGGTGAACCTGACCACGCCTTGTTAATTCTTAGTCTAGTAATTACCATGCATATTTATTCGCTACAGCCCTTTTGTTGTCCCTTTCCCCTTGTCGCTTATAATGATTCTTTCGTCGGTTAAACTGTTATAGTATTAATTTTCTGAACAACTTTAATCATCTGTGCATCCATTGCTCTTAATTTATTTTACGAAGCCATGGAAGCCGCTTAGGCACAGTGACGAAAATTGTGATCATCACAAGTTTTTGATGCACGTGTCTGTTTCGAAAAAATCTAGGGAATCAAATGTTTTACAAAATCTTTAGTAAATCCTCTACTGAATTCGAATCCGTAGTAAGTTTACGCAGGGCATGCTCGGCCACTTATCCTATAGCTATATAACATTGCCATATACTATCTATGGATGTGTTTACAAGACGTATGTTGTACTGCCCTTCTGATTTCACCGAACGTTTTAAGACAAGGCGAGACGGCAAAAGCTGAACTGGTTGGGGAGCTACTTGACAGAATGCGCGACGAACTGGTCACAAAGCAGTCTACACGGATAACCACACTTAAATCCGAAGTAGCCCTCGGCCATCGCTAAACCAGACCTCCAAAATGAATATTTGTGCATTTATCCGCGTTTGACATTGACATTTTGCCGCACCCTCCTGATTTCCCAGAATTTTCATCCACAGATTACCAATTTTTCAGACATAAGTACCTGTTTCCTTGCTGCATAAAATTTCATATCAAGTCTTTGTAATAGCTTTATACGAATTTACTGCAACTACCAACCTCCACTTTATTAAAGTAACCCTTCTTCAGAAGTTACTCGTTGTTTCACTAAATGGACCGCACTTCCATGAACAAGTTCTTATTTTAGTTGAGAAACGACTCGTCAGTTTTTCCCTGTCTGTTCTGTCGTTTTATTTGAAGCAGTCCGGGAAAAGCTGTTTTTGGTTACATGTTGGTTCGCTAAACAAAAGCTTATGATTAGGTAGAAGGCCTTATTTAATATCCTTTCATTCAGATGACAGTTATAGCAAACACGAAGAATAGAGAAAGATATGAGGGGACTAGATGACGATGTCAGGCTTATTTTCCTTCGTCAGTCAGACATGCACAGTTCCAAGTATGAACGAGCTGGGATTCGGACCTGGGGTATTTCGCTAACGACGGATAATATGCCGAAAAGGCCATCTCAGTGTCCATTGTCCTTTTCCGTGCCTCCTCTCTATGTATCCTACTAATGGCAACAAGGCAGCCTGTGAGAACTCTGGATTAAGACCCAAAGCCTAAGTAGGCGAGCACGTCCTGTAAGCCGATAGGTGAACGCCTCCATCTTACGGCAATTATAACGCGATTTTGAGGTTATTCATATGCTTTCGCTGTGCCCTTTACCGTAGTCAGTGAAAAGACTGACATATACTCTTGATCAAATCACCCACCGGGTGCGCAAGCATATGGCTACGCAACCTGCCGGTGGGCTGTTTTCGTCAAAAATGCATAATGCCTGGTTCGATATTGTTATTCATATCCCGTCGCAGGAGGGCGGCAAAAGTATTCAGTTAACAAGTAGAGGTGTACTGGTCAACAGCAATAAGTTTCCCAGTCAAGAGTTAGGAATACAGAATTAATGGGGCAGTCTTTACGCTGGCCAGAAGACTTAACGGCTCGGAAAGCAGCGGTGGTAACTACTAAACCAGGCTGCGAGTCAGCCACCGCTGTTCTGTTCGCCCGTGCGAAATGTGGACATACACCAGAACAGCTACCGCCTGAGACTGATTGACGAAGACTAAAATATCGAACGGTGCCACAGCGTCGGAAAGATGAAGGCTGACTCACACACCGCAGAAGCACTCAACTGTGAAGGCATGTACGGTCGTGGTCATCACGTCCAGTAGACTGTCACATGCACCCTGGCGACTGCTGATGCTGCTGCACTAATTCCAGATATAGTTTGCGCATTCGCCAAAACTTGACTACGGGAATAATTCCTCCTGGGTCTTTCACAGACGACGTAGCACGGAAGTAGACCTGCACATCGCATCCGCTCCATCGATGCATTTGACATTCAAGTATGTCGTAAAAGGCCCCTAAAACGGGCTACGCGATAAATGCGCTGTGCCAACACAGAGGCGAGATCGAAATCCGGCAGGCGTTATCCGGAATGTCCATCCATAAATAAGCTAGCATCTGGAGTGCGATAGCAGGCACGGTTGCCGTTTCACGTGTCGCCGATTGGGGTCCCTGCCGACCCCCCATTTTTGTTTTCGTTGTTGTTTACAATCCTGGTCAGTGTACACTGCAGACCAGGAGGGGTGGCGGTACGCCTAGGAGAAGGTTTACGCCCTGCTAGCCACCTGCGTCCTCTCCCGCCTCCGGCATTTTCGCCTCTTTCTTGACACCAGGTCCATTTGGGCAGGGAGCGGGTGCGGCAAATACAGCGCAAGTCTGCTATCGCTATAAACTAACTCACGTGCAAGTCATCGTCCCTACTCTCCCTCTGCTGTGGAGTACACAGTGGAAATCAGCACGACGATCGAACTGTTATGTCGTCAATGTTAACTATCCACACCCTCATCCTGTTTTATCGCATTTTGCAGCAGTAGGGCAGCAGCAATCCGCACATCTGCAGATCCGTATTCTTAATGCTTGAGGCGTGCCTACTTCCTCTGCAATGTCTCCGTGTCTCACAGAATTACACATGGAGGAAGTACCACTTTATGTGCGACGTACTTTAACCAACCAGCACTAATTGCACGACTAAATGCAGACGGCTTATTTTGCCGTCACCGTTGTATAATATGAAGCAACTAATGGCCTATAAGTACTATTAACAAGTAGACCGAAATGGAAATTTTAGCTCATTTCTTCTCATCGGTCATTCCCATCGCAACCCAAGGTTTGGAAGACCTGCGTGATAATAGTACATAATATTGGAAACTTTGCCATAATGTCCGATTGACACCTCACAAAGCACCTTCGCAGGTTCAATTATTGAAATCGGGGCACAAGGGCACAAACAATTTCCTAAAGATTGATGTAAGTCACTTTGTCAACTGTCTCGTCGACTGTAAAATAGGTTCTCCTCTCAAGTCATGTAGAGGAAGGCATCGATTAGTTTGCACAGTCCGCCGATACTGTGGTGGCCTAGTAGATGTGGTACCATATTCTAATCGAGGAGGAGTAATTTAGTCCCGTCTCGCAACAGGCCTTTTCGCATTCTATGACTTAGTCCATCTCTCACAGTCAACCCTGATGAAGATTTTCGCCGTAATTAGAGACTGAAAATTGATTCAATTCAGAAGGAGATTACCGACAATGACAAAGGCGACTAGCGTGACAAATTTCCTTGTCTCTGTTGGAAATCTCGCTGTGCCTCTACTAGCAGTGGCTGTGCAACCGCCTACGGGGTCTTTATATCGAGCCCCAAAAGCACAACGGGATGAACATGTCGCAGAACCCGATCAGCCAATGCACTTTCATCATAGTTAATATCTCCGATGGCATTTCCAACGCAGAGCGATATCTAAATTATTCTTATCGCCTCTTAAAACAAGGGATTTGCAGCATAAATCCGTTAGAATATTAGCTCGAACTAGGAGGATGCATCATCTAAAGTCCTAAAAATACTAGTATCGATTAATCACGACGGCCGGCAAACGCAGTTTCCGGTAACCCAGTCGGCACAGCAACCCACACGACTTCGGCCCTCGGTTCGAGCCTGTTCTACAACAAACATTTTCTGATTATGAACGTTCTCGTGTTCGGCTCGGTCCATCCTGGTTTTTAGAACGATAGACTGCCACCAAAGTTGGACATATTGTCGTAAGCTCAGCTGCATACAGAAAACACAATACAAACAGCATCCGAACGTGGTTATTGTGCTTACTGTAGCACACATGAATTTTACTTTACAAAGCATCGGAAAACATAGACGGTCGAAAGTCAAAAGCTCATAAGAATAGCTGTTTCTTTGTTCACAGAACTTCGTTTCACGTTAGAGTATATGCCATTGGTATTCATGCTAATTGTTACGCACGGATTCAGTTTAATGTTGACCAAAACTCTAAGTTTCCCAACACAGGTTTTATGGTATTGCCGGCTGAATATATTCGATAAACCACAAATGGTCATTCCAGTCTCCCCTCTTTTTTGAGTAGTGCAGTGCTTTGATGACCAGCGGCATATGACGAGGCTTACGTCAGCTTGTCCTGTCCTAACTTGAAGCCTCTTCAAGCATTTCAGTGTGACAAACGGATCAGTGAAATTCTCTTTGAGTTTCCCGCTTGTCATAGAATGGACTCGTTTACTAATTAAAACTAAAAGCAACTAATATTGTCGCGTAAAACACGTCGGAAGCTAAGGGAATTGCGGCGATCTGATAGATGTTTCTCTTGCATTAAGGATACGCACGAAAAGAAAGTTTGTTCTTACAGCGAAAATTCCGTGCGGCATGCGCTCTGCGCAGAAGCATAGAATGAAGTAAAACAATATTGGAGCTTTTTTCTACTTTAAATGCAGTTTCGTTTTTTCTTCACAGAAAATTTTTACTCTTTCATTAAATGTCTAAATTTCGTACGCTTACTATCAGACTGACATTATAACTTGGTGCACTAATTGGACGACCTCATCCAAAAACACTGTTTTTCCTGCCCTTACAACTAAGACTGTTTTGCATTTTTGTGCAATATCAGTAAGTTTTACGTAAAACATGCTGTTGAAAATGTCCTTTTTGAAATCTATGAATTCTTCATTTGCTCACTTGTTTAATTAAAAGGTTTTTTTCTCAAACCCGATTAGGAGCCTACCATTTCAAAACACTTTTATGAGAGACGTGGTATTGGAAGGGCCCAATCTGGTTGAATATGCTTTCGAAATTCAGTTTTTTATTTTGCAGGACAACAGGCAAATTCCAAAATCCTTCACAGTCCACCTAGGGCAAGGTTGGAAGTCTTTTGTTCTTTACGGCCAGCGATCCGTGCGCATTTATTTCCAGGCTGTATGAATGAAGGCTCAAAACCTCCATAATCTTGATAAAACTTTTAGTTATCCCTGAGGCAGCAGTTTTTTCTAAGAATTCCTTTTTTATTTTCGATAAATTTAAACAGTTACGTTTAGGGCGGAGTTAGTGTCAGGGTGAAGGTCAGGACACGGTATTATGTGCCCTTCCTAGAACTTAGCGCTAGGCCATCGGCAGTACGGAAGACCCTATTCTGGCGTCCTGTCTGTTTGCATATAGGATAAATATTTCCTACAAGTATAATTATTGCAAATGCATTAGTATTTTCAAGCACATGCGTATCAAGATTGAGACTGCGATAGGCGAGCTTGCGTTTACGATTACCTGATCGGAAGCAAGTCTCACAGATTACGCTTGGGATCTATGCGGGTCAACACTGCTTTCAGTGGCAGTATTTGTGAACCAATCTGCAGGACAATAATCACGTCAGCCACGAACACTTGTAGTGAAACTGCCACCATTAGCGACCGGAATGTGAACAAAATCCCATAGTCGAACCAAGTACGAACTTCTTGATGAATTCTTGGGCTGCTTATTTCAATGGATTATTGAGCTGTAAAAACAACATCCTACTTATACTGCGTCCCCGCTTGTCCGTTGTCTTTGTCTGGTACTGATTTATTATCTTTGGGGATGGATTCGTGAGTGGACCCACAACGTCACACCGCAATCAAGTCGTCCTCTCAATCTTGAATAAAACGTTTCTCCCATGACCGAAATGTACGTCGTGCACATGGAAAATTGTTTGAAGCTCCAAAACTCTGTGGGACCTTGAAGAAGCACTACGTGACAAATGCTTATGTTTAAAATGTAAAACCCGACATGTGTTTTCGCTTATATGCTTCAAATGTATGCACATATATCTGGAAAGCTATAAGTAAGAGCTCTAATTCATACGCTATCGGTTAAAAATGCATGTCGTCTTACAACGGATTACAGGACTTCGAGTGGTCTTTTAAAATAAATCTTGAACGACAGCTTAGCTTAAATTCTGACAAATCATTTGTTGGACTCTGTAGCATCCGCTGAAAAGATTTTCAGTGCCGATTTGGGAAACGAAAAGTAAATGATATTTCTCCTACTTATACAATGTATATTACCGTGTTTATCATCCCCCGAGGAAGATTAAGAAGAGAAAGCGATTTCCTGGACCACATTGTATTCAAACTGGCGTTTTGCAAACTCTCTGGTTTCCAAAATCAGAGTCTTTAGCTGGCGTCTCCTACTGGCCTTGATTTGTTCAGCCTTGCCGCCTGCAACATATTATGACCGTGTCCAGCGTACGTACGTTGGCTAGCCAGTGTGTGCCATTGATTTGCTTTTAATCCATTGTCTACTTTTTCTGAAATTCTATTTATTGTCCGTTTTTTCTTACGAAACTGTTTCCCAGCTGGAAGAGTGATTTACCGAATTTTGTTTGAAACACGTTCAGTTAGGTCTTGTAGTCCAGGATAAGGCTAAAGGTGAGTTTACATTTTCAGGGTGCATTTCAGACTATTAACAAATGATATACTTCTGTACTGGAAAGCGGCGTTCTCTGTTTAATTAGCCGAAAATGCATGTCTTTTTTCGAAACCATCCCCAAAGCGCCTTAGAATTGACTTGTGCATTTCGCTTATCTCGAACTTAAAACTTGACGTCCTACTTAAACGCAGTAAAGAACCAGACCATTCAGAGCCTAGTCCTCTGTGCAACAGAGGGGGGTTCCGATAAGTAACGGTGATCCGCCTTTTGGCATGGACCTGTTTGGCTACTGACACTTTGGACGCCGACGTCTCCCTCGGTTGAAATATTATGGGTATATGTATGTTTGTTGTAAAAGATTACCGGAAATTGTCGGACTCCGGCTTCTTAGAAATGCTATAGTTCAATATGCGTTCACTGCATAGGAGAGTGCACTCGTACGAGTCATCGTTAACCAACAGTGAATCGCTATGTAAGCTTGCTATCTATAAGGTTTGTTGTTTTTAAAACCGATGTCTCCAGGAAGCTACGGATTTCGTAGAAGACAAAGGCAACCGAAATGAGAGCTTGGTTTCCAGGTCATTTTGAATCTTATTATTTCTTCAGGGCTCAGCCTAGATGTGTTTTGAAATGCTCTTAATTATTATCCTTCCCACTATGTGCGGGGGCATTATGTTAATGAAGATGCGCCTACTACTTGCATACTTTGAGTGTATATTTTTTAGAAAATGAAATGGGACAAAACCGAGTCCGTATAGGTCGAGTGCCAAATTTTGTTAACGACGAACTGCTTTTAAATTGCATTTAAAACTATGTTCTGCATTTTTACCGGCCGCCGCTATTGCAGTTCAGTTCGGCTTGTCATGTGTTTGATGTCTCACCCAACCCTGCCCACTGCGCTGCGGCGTTACGGAATGTTAGTTGAAATTCATCAACACTGAGGTATTACAAGCGAATGCCAGTTAAAATTAAACCCAGATGGTAAGACAGTCACCGACCTCGCCACCGACGACAGTCAAACTAACTATTGTTTTACATGCTGCCTCCAGTCACGGACCGTCAGTGATACACTAGCAAATGCAGGTTAAAGATTATTTTTGTCTTACATGCAGATATTCGGAGCAGAAATAGCAGGTTTTTATGTGACAGCTGCAGAGCCCATATTTTACATAAATTGAGAACAGGCACTGTCTCAGCACTACCACTAACGTCGCATAGGAGAAGCTCTTTTGCTAAAATACTCAATTATAGCCTATTAATTAGTAAACTTAAGTGGGCCAGATGCATGATGCATGCGGAAATCACGTTCATATGGATGTAGACCGAAAGTGCAAAGCACACCTCGTCAACAAACGAGATCGTTTATCTAGCTGACTTCAACGGTTAGATTATTATTATTATTATCAATTTCATTATTGTGTAGACTGCTTACTTTAATAAACGTTTACTTCCTCTATCAATGGTCGTTTTTAAAAAGATCATTTTTACACATTTCAGAAGCTTAAGATGCATTTGAAGCTTACCTAAAACCTCCGATTTTCCGGAACTTAGCTAAAACGCGTCATTGTTTTGGCATCGTTTCAGCCTTTGCAATCTTTACGTCTATTTAATTAAGCACATCCAACCGCAAACCCTAAAGGCAAATGCTTTTCCTGTTTTCGTTCGCGACATAAAGTAGCTTAAGTTGCATGTGGGGTTTTGCGATGGAGCTTGAAAGACATCCGGCCTCTACTGTATTTTTAAAGGCAAAATACTACTTTGAAAATTCACCTAACGCATGAAATCATAAATATTTTGATTCGCTAGAAATTTGCCTGATTTACACTAGGCTGTTTTGGTTATATTGTAAAAAAATAAAAAAAAACTTGAACCAATCCTGGGTAAATGTACTGTTACATGGTTAGCAAAATATCGTTCGTTAAAAGTCGAAGGTGTAGTTGGGGCCGAAAGTGAGTTTTTGTTCTCTGCTTTCTAAACGGATACGCAAAGTTACACTAAGCAAACACCCCTAGTAATTTATATTAGCAGACATTTGACGAAATTTATTGTTACTTAACCCCATATAGTGTCTGGAAATCAAGCCACGATGAGTGTAATAAGATACCACAGTGCTACCAAATTCAGCAAGCGATTTTCGGAAAATTGCCCTTGAAGGCTTTTAGGCGGCGCATTTTAATGTGTTTTGTAATAAAGGCGTTTTGGATGAGCAAGTGTCTGTAGATTGTGTGTTGGCATGAAACGGGGAATTTTATCGTTAAAGCCTAGATTTTAGTAATATCCAACAGAATAGTCCTGTTACCGTCAACTACTATTCTGAATAAAACCCAGAAGGAATCGTATTTTGCTCAATTTGGTAGCCTTTTATTTTCATTACATTGACATTCGGATTTTCGCACTGCAGCTCTTTTGTGGAAATATGATGATTCAATTTTAATGCCCTAATTCCATCCCACACAGAAAACATATTTTTGCACTTATCGGACACGAGTTGACCAAACGATACCTTAGTCAACTCCTTTAAAACATTTATGACTAGCAAACAATTTGCGTTTTAGTGGGGGAAATTCTCATAAGGCCTACTTCAGCCTGCTCTCCGAAAACTATTATGTTGTACCTGCAAGACTTTGTTAAATCGACTGGAAAAAGAATCCTTGACACTGGCTGTCTCGACATTTACGACGCACCTCGTTTGTTACACGCCTGATGGCCACTTATTCAACACTACCAAGAGTTAACTTATTTGGATTTTATGTCGGCAGGAGTTTCCCTAAAGTGTTATTCAAGAGACAACCAAACAACATAGCTCTAGGTCCTAATGACTGAACAATTTTGTTGTTTGACAGCCATCCAGGATAAAATGTTCAGACCGGCGTGATGATTCAAAGGAATTTTATAGTAAAGAATGTTTTTATAGAATCGGCCATACCCCCTATTTTCTCTCGTCCTGTGCACCAGAAGTAGGACTGGTTGAAGACTACTGGAGGGGAAATTGAACAAGGTGACGGCCTCTGCTTGCCTAGTATCCATTTCGTCTTCGACTGCATCCGGCGCACTGGTGTCACAAATCATTGAGGGAAGAGGATGTCAAATGATGCACTTTACTCACTCTACCCTCGAAGATAATCTTTAATGATCTTAACATGGCAAATGAGTGTGGGGTCTTTTTAAAACACGTTTTTGTACGTACTGCTGTTCTAAAAAATGTGGTTTCACCTATTTACTCTCCACAGACATAAACTGGGTAGAAGGGTGCTCATTGACCGCCTTACGGAACTCCCTCGTCCCACAGTGCCTTGGGGCCCTTGCTCTCTCCCGAGCCCCGACAGCAGCCGCACAGCGGCGCGTGATATAGGCAGAATGGCCTCATCGACAAAGACAAGGGAGACTGGAATGGCTATTTACGGTTCACTGGTCGTTGTCAGCCAACCATACTCAACCCCGAATTGTGGAACACCCGGGGCTTGATCCCGCGACCTGTTGGCTAAAAATCCAGCGCTCCTGACCACTGAACGCTCTTCTACCATTGTATTTTTCGATCGCAACCGACAAGAAAGTGAGCCCGTGGCTCAGTGGTTAGAGGCGTTGGATTCCACACCAACAGGTTGTGGGGTTGAGCCCCAGGTGTTCCACACCTCGAAGTTCGGTTTGACTGGCTGACGACGGCTGATAAGCCTTAAGTATAAATTTATGTGCCAAATTAGTAAAAATCAGACGAAATGGAAATTTATGGTCACAATCCAAATATTTATAAGAATATTCGAGCCGAAATTCGTCAACTTCAGTGGAATAACCGCATAATGATCATAAACTGTCACCAGGTAGCCAGCAGTTTGCATGAGTTGCTTGGACTTTATTGTACCAATATGTAAAAGAGAAGCCGTATTCAATGTACATGCTGTCAAAGCTCCAGTGCGTCGGTGACGCGAAAAGGGAATATTATGAAAGCAGGTTTAAAGAATATCTGCAGGAACCTGATAAGTTTCATTTATTTATGAAAACGACTTTTCCTGGGCATAATGAATCATAATTACCCTTAAAAATCAGAATCAAAACTCCTAATGAAGCTTCTGTTTGGTTATTTCCGCCCTTTATAGAGGTTAGATTAACCTGTTGCAAAGTCTGATAAATTCGACTCTTAGGCTTTTAGTAAAGAGCGTCTGATGATAATAGAGGTATGAACACAAACAGTGATCAAAACGACCTCAGAAGTGCGCAATATTGGGAGTTTCATATAATTGTCGGTTTGAAGTCTTTACCACCTATTGTGAGATGTGGCGAGGAGTGTTTTAATGTTTCCGACGCCCCAGGCCACGTACGATAGCAAATTATCCATCGAATTCAGTTTCAGTGACCATTGGGTCAGAGGGTGACTTGGGTTAAGGTTGGCGATAAACTCAACCGTGGCTTCAAGTGCATATCTCATAGTCCAAACAAATGGACAACGTACGGTGCCTACTAAACATTAGTCAGTAGTAATACAACATTACTTTTTACAACAGTCGTTGTGACAATCCCTGAAATTGAGGCGTTTTCCCTCACCACTCACTTCTCACTTACTGCTTCAAAATGGCGGAACGCATTCTGTAATCGGTTTTAGAATGAATTGGTTCGTCCACTACTAAACAGGTTTTCCAGACTTAATGGCCAGTTTCTCCTTCAACTCACCCGCTTATACATTTCTACACTAGCGCACGTAACTAATCATCAGAGATTTCCAGTCGTTGTCTGTCCTAGCCAATTGGTGAAACCGTGGAGGAACTTCATGCTGTTGGAGAAAAACAATGATTTGAATAGGTTTCCGAATAAGAAAATCCGGATAAAAGTGCTCTTGCTTGTCTATGGACTCAGGTCAAGTACTTGCTGACATGACAGGAAGGAATAAGGTGCATATTGTACACAGAGCATGGAGTTACCGTTGCTGGTCTCTGTGGCCACTGACAAAACTAGTACGTGTAATGACAGTCCGGCAGTAATTATCATAGTTTATTAGGATAAAGGCAGTTATAAAGCTTTACTTTATGTCAGATTCCCTTTCGACTATCTGAGCAGTAACTCTGAGAACACAAAATCTTTCTGTAAAGAAGATGAACACACGATCTCTGGGACAGTACACGGTGGTCATCGTCGAAACCGACGGACGAACTGTCGGGACAGTAGGTTTATTAGTCTGTGCTTTCCGTCTCGTACAGGAGGCCACCGTCAGAGAGCGTGAGAATGCAATATCAAATGAGCAGTTTTTGTAGTCGAGCCATGAGGGGGGGGATACGAGTGCAGAGGGTGATATTCGCGATAAGCTGAGTCCCACGGCGGCGTGACTGCCTGCACTCTAGGCTGGAAATTAGGTCTCGCCTCTTGCCCGCGGGAACGGAGCGCGTGATAGCAGGGGGGTTTGTCAACGTGCCTGTTGATAGAGTTGGTGTCAGACGCTCTGGCCTTCAACAGTTCTCGCCCTGTCTTATTTTTGGCCCGCGCTACTATCCGCGTGCTCGCGAAGTTGAATTCGTGGCCTTCCTCCAGGGTGTGAGTGGCGACCTGAGACCACGGGTCGCCTCTCCGGACCGCACGTTTGTGCTCCGTTACTCGTGAGCTAAGTCGTCGTCCGGTCTGTCCTGTGTTATGGCGAGGGCAGTCCCGACATAGGATCTGCTAAACGACACCCGATTGCTCTCCCACGTCTAGGGGATCCTTCACTCGCATGATTTTGTTGCACATGGTCGCTGTCGGACGGTGAGCGATATCCACGCCGAGCTCTCCAGCGATACGTTCTTTTGCCTCGGACGCAATATTTATATGTGGTAGAGGATTCCAGAGTGTTGGCGGCTCTCCTCGGTCTGTTCGCCTTAGGTACGTGTGGAGGCAATGGCTGACGAAACTGTTTGGGTATCCTTTCCTTGCCAGTTGGTCCGGATGATGCTGCAGTTCTCGTGCTCCTCCCTCCGGTCCACTGTAATGCGTCTTTACCCTTTGGAAGAATGCCCTAGCACAGATGCGCCATTGGGTGGTTGGTATGACAGTTGAGGATCTGAGTCGTGTTAGTCGCCTTTCTGTACACCGTGGTGTTGAGTTCGCCGTTGGGTGTGCGTGTGACGCGAACGTCAAGGAAAGGCGACTCTTCCGCATGCTCCTCTTCCCTGGTGAACTGAATGTCCGGGAAGATGCTGTTGAGCAGGTCTTGAAAGTCGGCCAGTCTGCTCCTTTCAATTATAACGAACGTGTCGTGCATGCACCGGCGCCAAAATGCAGGTTCATAGTGGTCGAAATATTATTTGTGGGCCTGCTTGTCAGCAGTAGGGAGGTGACTTTCTGGCGTACGGTGTGTCTAGCCTCGTCGGTTGCATTGGTTCTTACCAGCATGGCTTCAAGTGCGGCAATAAATTCGACTGGTTTGGCATCTGCCGTATTAAAGTTGGCTTCACGACTCAGTACTCTCAGTTCTTTTGTCAGTGATTTTCGAGTGCTGCCATGCAAAATGTGAAGTGTTTTCCGCTTTAATCATACTTTGGGAATTTTATCAACCGCACATCGAGCAAATATGCAGGTATTTCTATAGATGCTGCCGAGTGGGTATCCGTGCAGTTCTGAGAAGAAGTAAGTTGCCTTCTTGCTTTCAACCAAAATATATTACGATAAGCTAGTATAAAAAGTCCACATTTATCACTTACGGTTCTTCCTACCCAAGCAACTTATACTGAATGAATGTTACCGAAAGTTAACTAAACTCAAGAACTCCGTCCTAGCCGTTGGACTATGATGACTTCTGAAGGCAGAAGATGCGTTATTTCTACGCCTACTTCTTCGGCTTCCTTTCCAGTTTACAAAATTTTCAAAGGAATCATTTCCTCCTTTTGTTGGACTTAGGTAAGTAAAGTGACAGTCCCAAGAAGAACTACCCTGAAGTAGAAGGGACTTCTGGAAGGAAGCTGCCCGTCGTCTATCTTTTCAGCCAGTTTCATTTCTTGTTTGTTGGATTGGAACAAAAAGATCAGCCGGAATCATCTACTTCGCATTTTTTAACCCACCTAAATCTATTAATGCCGAAAATATGCGGGATATTCGGAAAGGCTTTCAGCCAAATGACTGTTTCGAGTATTATAGAGATTCTAGGCATGTATTTTGACATCATCGACACCTGAAATGAGGAGTCGAAAAAAATATGCCTCCTTTTCCAGGAAATTTTGGACTTGAATAATCTGACCCTCAAAAAGCCTGCAGTTTCAGCTTGGTCTTAGAAAGGAATTTGTCCGATGTTTCCTCCTGTTAGTCGTCTGACCATATGGGATGGCGTCGCATGTATTTCGTCCAAAAATTCCTCTTAGACTTCTGACAGTTCGACCATCGGTTTCGATGATGTCCACCGTGTGCCCCACAGTTGCAGCAGCAATGGGAGCAGGGACGGTGACTTACGCAGGGGTTTATAGTGCCGGTAGACTTGCGTAGCATCTACCTACACTCTCTCCTCCTCCCTCGCCCGAGCCCGGTGTCAAGACAGAGTCAAGAAGACCGGAGACGAGGGAGGCCGCAGGTGGATGGCTCGGACGGATCCTCACCTTGGCGTTCCACCACACCCCCTGGTCCACACAACAAATGACCAGGATTTCAACCAACACAACAGAGATTTGGAGGCTGGCACGGCCGAAGCCGCACCTGGGCGTGCCGCCAACGCCTGGCTCGGATCCCACACTGTGATGGAAGTGCCATAAAGGCCACATTAAAAAGGAGCCATTGCAGCCTGACTCTCAGACCGCCTCCGGTCAAGGAGGAGGTCCAAGTTACCCCGTCAGTTGGCAACCTTCCAAGCCACGGCTTTTAGCGCACCGTGATAGCTTCAAACGCGTCAGATTGTTTAAAGTGAGGAGAAAGTGCGCTTAGTCGTCGACCTCACTCTCCCTTCCCACTCCCACACCCCAGCCGCTGTCCGAGCCGGTCAGCGGACTGGAGTGGGGAATGGGCGCGGTGGCTGTCATGGTCGACTGAACATGACTGCGCGCGCCACGGCACGACCTGGTCCCTCATGCACACAACACCAGGATTTCACACAACGGGGGTTGAACGGCGTGTCTCTCACTTGCGTGAGAGTGCCATGGAAGGCGCTGTTTCAGCCCGTCCCCAGCTCACCAGTCCGCCACTCCACACAACACACACACAACGCGACGAACTGCGTGAACCGAGAGCGGGCGTCAATCAGCAACCTTCCTATCCACGACGCTTGACGTGTCGGGATAGTCTCGGACTTAAGTCACCCGCGCAGTCGAAGCCGCATGGGGACCGAGTCGAGATGCGGACTTCCCACTTGCGTGGGAGGTGGCAGTTGGGTACATGAGGTGTGTCAGTGTAAATTTCTGGTGGGGTGATGGTGGTGGTGGTGGTGGTGGAGGAGGAGGTAGGGAGTGAGTGAATGTGTGGTGTGACCGGCGGTTGTCTACCACAGGTCGTCGTGGATGCGCATGTGGCCGAATAGGCCCATACGATGCCTGAAAGTGCGAGGGCAGTGTGGGCAGTTGAGACGAGCTTGGTGGGTATAGGTGGGTGCTCCAGGCACTGGGTCGCCAGTCTCTGTGCGATGGATTCGCAAGTGACCGACCAGGCCGATGCGTGAGGTGAAGGTGCGGTCGCAGTGAGGGCAGGTGTAGTCCTGATCCTCATCGCTGGAGTCGGAGGAGGTGGTGGTGGTGTCGGTTGTTGCGCGCGGGACAGTCGCCTGAGCGGCCGCCGTTGGAGCAGTGGGCGAGGAGGAGGAGAAGGAGGAGGAGGATGATGATGGAAGTGGTGGGTCAGAAGAATTGTCAGAGTTAGTTGGCGACGGAGATGAGGAGGAAGAGGCGGGCGGGGGGACGATGGTTGATGCCGTTCGAGAGGCGCAGTTAATCCGAAGATGTCCAACAAGTCCGATTCGTGCCCGGAATGTCCGTTGACATCGAGGACACGTTGGAAGCGGTTGTGCGGCGGCGTTGCTTACTGGGCGAAGTTGTGATTTGCGGGCTTCACGTTTCGCTTTGGCGGCAGCGATGCGGTTGGCTTCGTAGATCGCAGCGCCTGTCTTCACTGTCCTCCTCCAGGTCGGTCGGTCGAGTGCGAGCTCCTCCCAGTTGGTGGGGTTGATTTACAGACGTTTCAGGGAGGACTTCAGGGTATCCTTGTAACGGCGAATCTGGCCTTCTTGACGGCGAGAACCCGTCGAGACGTCTCCGTAGAAGAGTCGTTTGGGAAGTCGCTCGTCGTCCATGCGCACCAGGTGGCCGCTCCAACGCAGCTGCATTTGTCTCAGTATGACGTAGATGCTGAGGATTCCCGTCCGTTCCAGCACATCAGTGTCGGGGATTCGATCCTGCCACTTCAGCCTCAGGATGCGACGAAGACAACTGAGGTGGAAGTGGTTCAGTCGGCGTGCCTGTCTCGTGTACACCGTCCAAGTCTCCGCTCCGTAAAGTAGCGTCGGCAGGATGACGGCCTTGTACATCTTCAGCTTCGTGCTCAGCTGAAGACCGTGGCGATTCCAAACTGTGCTTTGGAGGCGACCGAAGGCTTGACTGGCGTTCGAGATCCTGTTGGCGACTTCGTCGTCGATCTTGGTGTTGCGGGAGAGAGTACTGCCCAGGTACGGGAAGTTCTCCACCACTTGCAGTTGGGTCCCGTTCACGCTGATTTGCGGCGGCGCGTTGGGGGCTGTGACTGAGTGGGGTGGCGGTTGATGCATCACCACCGTCTTCTGCGTGTTAATGACCAGACCGAAGTTCTCGCAGGCGGCGGAGAACAGGTCCATGCTCCGTTGCATCTCCTCTTCCGAGGTGATGTTCAGGGCGCAGTCGTCGGCGAAGAGGAGTTCGTGAACGGTGGTTGTGGATACGCGCGATGGGAAGTGCATCAGCCGTTGATTCAGGAGGTGACCGTCCGTCCTGTAGGCGATGCGGATCCCGAGGCGTTCGTCGCGGTAGGCGTCCATCAGCATGGCAGAGAACATAAGACTGAAGAGGGTAGGCGCCAGTACGCAGCCCTGCTTCACTCCATTGGTCACTGCGAATGCCTCTTAGACTTCTACAAAGTTAACACACACCCTTTCCTCCTAGTTTATTACAGTCGATGAAACGTGTGTGTGCTTCTAAGGTCCCCTTTTCATGTTTGAACTTGAAGAGGCCAAAAGGTGGTGGGTCACCGCAAAAGAAGTTCAAACTTTAAAAAGCGATCAGAAAAGTGGCGGCCTCCATTGCTTTTTCTTCTGTAAAAGGCATATCGTAATGTTTTCCCCTGAAGAAGGTCGGGCCTTGACATTTGCTTATTTTAATTAACTACATCTACCAAAAGCGTTTCTGCCTTCGTGGGGGGTCGCCCGATGACGGGATCGCGTGACTGGCTCTAATGATATGAAAATCCACCTGCAAGCAAAAGTAAACTCGTAACGTATCTCACGATTGCATCTAGATTAAATTTCGCTGAGTAATTCCTTGGTTTTCCGACATCGCGCTTTTAGTTTCTGCACCTTTGTCAAACACCTGCGTGGAAACCGATGTAAGACGAGGTAATTGGTTCCGAAAGCTACCAAGCCCAAACCATTTAAACTCAAAAACACGATTTCGGTGAGTATTTTAACGCCCAAGATCATGACTTCAAAGAGTTTATTGACAGCAGTGGAAATTATGTCGAAGATGGCAGGATAAATAGTCAGTAATTAACCATTTCAGCTCTTCAGATTTTTTCCTTTGAAGTTTCCGAACATATGACGCTTCGTTGTGAAGTTGCTAGACTAAATCATGCTCAAGGCGCCTGTTGTTGCTCAAAGCAAAAAATCTTGTTCCTTTTGATGACAACGTTTGCTCACACCTCCCTTAAAAATCGCTGCAGGTGTTAGGTGAATTAGGCAGTTTTCAGTCAGCATACCGGACATCGGGTGATACAACCGAGGTGAACTGATCACCTTTTTGTTTTTTTACGAAAGTGGGTTTCTCTTTGGAGGGACAGACTGTCGAGAGTGCGTGCTTAGTTTAAAAGTCAATTATGAAGGCCGTGTCCCATCCCTTATGGAAGCCTCTGGCTCTACTCCTCCCTTGGTGTTTCCAACTATCGACCGGAGTTTCTCTGTCCAAAAGACTTTTCCCTAACCAACTCTAATTGAAGACTTTTCTGTAGCTTATGTTAACCGGTTTTTAATATCGTTGCTTCATCAGTATTGCATCATTCAATAAACTGTCTTCATCTTCATAGCTATCCGACGGCTGATTGGAATATTGTGCTGTCTATCGACCCTCATAACAGATCAGGTGACGAACCCCTTATAGTTGATCGTTCAGTGAAGGATCCTAAAGGAACCGGCAAATCAACTCCTACAAATAACAAAAAATACGTCGGGTATTAAAACCGCACCAACTACATATCACTTTTTCCTCCACTTCGGCATATTATTGTACGAAAAAGTCTCCCGAAATCAAGAAACAGCTAAGAACACCGTCCAGGAAGTCAATGGTCTTGGTGTCTAGATTTCTGGCAGGAAAGGAAGAAGATGCTTTTGAATAATTGTAAAAAGTATGCAGAAGTAAACGATTTTTTATTCCGATCATTGGGTCCCATTCGGAAGCCCTCAAGGCTATGCCGGTAAAAACCTAAACTCAATTCGACTGTAGGGGGACGCTCACCAATCGTTCCTACGGAGCTCACTCGTTCCGTTGTGCCCTACGGGCTCTCCTTCTTTCGCAATTAATAGTATGCGGCAGTCAAGACCGGTCGTCCCCGAGATTTTCGCATTTGGAAAGTGGACAATGAGTGAACCATCGCTATCGATATGT
The DNA here is from genome assembly GCA_902702965.1 of Spirometra erinaceieuropaei. NCBI lineage: Eukaryota > Metazoa > Platyhelminthes > Cestoda > Diphyllobothriidea > Diphyllobothriidae > Spirometra > Spirometra erinaceieuropaei. The sequence goes on along the minus strand of CACRXP010000486.1, from coordinate 199,189 downwards.
CCTCACCATACTTTATTTGCTTTTTATTTTGCTTTGATGTCCAGTATAGCATATATTCTACATGTGGAAAATGCCTCATTTATTAAACAGGTTCCGGTTTGCCTTGTTTAATTTCCTCGGAAATTAAACAAGGCATGTTGAAACTGGAGTTCATATACCAGAAAACACACAGGAAAGCTGGGGGACCCACTGACGAGCTGAACCCCTCGCAACTGCGTCAGGCAGCGGCATAAGATCGGCGAAACACGCGTGTCTGGGCTTTTAGCTAATACCTGTGTTGTTAGTACGGTAAATCATTGCACAAGGTTCCGGTTTATTCAGGTGACTGAGAGGCTTTCGCAACTGTTATGTTAAGTAACACAAAAGGCGTCCTGTCAAAAACATCAGAGTGCTTTCTATCTAATCACTCTTCATTGCGCGAGTATCTACCGCAGGTTAAACTTTATTCCTCAGGAGTCCCACACTCAAATCTTCGAGCATATCATGCAGCAGATCATCTGAAAGGATATTTATCCAACACTTTAGGGTTGGGTGTGGCTGGCTGACGGCGGCTAATAAACCAGAAAGAGAGAGGGGGGATTCGCTTTATTTTGAAATCATAACTTCAACATTTCCAGCAAAAAAATTGACTCCATTCACTATGGGTAGTAAATAAATAATAGATTACTCAAGAGTCAAAAAATTTAACACAAAAGGCACGATTATTATGGGGACAGTTCAAGTCTTAGCTTCTGCATTTCTATCTCTTCACTCGTAAGCTAGCGAGCAATACAAAAGCTCGAAAAGCGGATTTGTGACAAGACATAAGTCAGAAACTGCGACGCATCGGGCGGGAAGACTTCGCAGAAATAAGATCAGAAGGCAAGGGATGGGCAACGTCATCTATATCCGACCAGGAAATTGCTTGACTGTATTGAAATGTCGTTGTAGGATAGTGCCGACTAAAAAAGATAAGAAATGGCCATTCCATTTTCCCTTGTCTTTGTCGTTAATGTCATTCTGCCTCTATCACACATCGCTTTGTGGCTGTTGGTTTGGCTCGAGAGTGAGGGCTCTAAGGCAAAACGGGACGAGTGAAAACGATCGGTGGGCGCCCCTCTACAATTTACCTGTGTTTCTTTATTTTAGCGTTAGTTTTCTGGGGTGTGGTGGTGTCCAGTTGTGTGTCCACGTGATGGTTGTAGTATGTCACTCACTTGCTTGCAGGTGTTGACTACGCCTACCGTCCATTAACTGGCAACCAATTCTTGGCTGTGGCTCACCGAAGCTAGGCTCTGCCTAGCAGCCACGTCCCCGACCGGGGGACTAAACCAGGTTGCGGGTATCTTGCATGGTGCGTTCCCCCAACCGATACGTTGCTTCCATTCCCATCGCTACTTCCGCCGCCCACCCTCTCCGCCCCCCAATTCAAAAGTCCTACGGAAAGGGCGAGGATCACCGCCGGCTGGACGGGCCACCGCCTCGTCACCCCCATGAAGACGCTCCGTCTGCAACCCTTCAGGAGGCCACAAAGTAAGTGACCACCAGGTAAGTTAAATACAGTTCTGTTGCATACAGTTCTGCTGAATTTGTCTGCTCACCGTTTACATCTCGGCAATCAGTTAGCTCAGAGAGGGAGATCTCTGGTGTTATGTCTAAACAGCCAGTATGTTCGTTCCCTTCCCCCCCTGCCCCACCCCCTACCCACGAACATGGAGAGGGTCTTTAGAGTTGTGTGTGTGTGTCCCCAGACCCGGTAACGCTGCTGCCCCCCCCCTATCCCTACTCCCGCCCCACATCATCCCCTTTCTACCACCATCTTCCCACTCTACACTCTTCTTCTACGATCGAAAAGCCCTACGACGAGGGCAAAATACTATCACGCGGGCCACCCAGGCCAAACGGGTCGTTCCCTCACTATGCCAATCTATTACACATAATGAGGTTCGGCAGCCGTCTGAGACGTCTGAACAGCCCAATTTAGGGACAGCACTACACACTCTATAGTGGGGAGGACGGGGATGAACAAACAAATGCTGGATTCATGGCGCCTGCGCGCAGACCGCTGCTTGAAACAGTCCACGCAACAGCAACAACCCTTGTCTCCGTCCCCTCGCCCTACCCTACAGACTGCTAGAGCGAGCCCGCTCAATCTAGCAGCCTGGAATGTCTGTTGCCTTTCACATAATCGCAGGAGCAACCGACCGGAACGGAGGACGGCGGCAGAAGCTCGGGAATTGGCGCGATACAGGTTGGATATTGCCGCAGTTAGAGAAACCTGATTCCCTGACCATGACCAACTGGAGGAGGTGGGTGTCGGTTACACCTTTTTCTTGAGCGGCCGCCCACAGGCACCGCGACGCGACGCCGGTGTCGCGTCTGCCATCCGAATCGACATCGTGGGACGACTGCCCTGTCTGCCTCAGAGCATTAATGATCGCCTGATGAGCTTCCTTCTGTCTCTTCAGGGATCCAACTTCGTCACCATTATCAGCGCCTACGCCCTACCAATGACCGGCTCAGACGAGGCAAAGTCTAAGTTCTACGAGGACCTGCACACCCTTCTGACGCCTGTTTTAAAGGCGGATAAGTTGGCTGTCCTTGGTGACTTCAATGCCCGCGTCTGGGCAGGCTACGCTGCCTGGAGGGGAGCGCTGGGTACGCACAGAATCGCCGGCTGAAACGACAATGGCCTGTTCCTCACACAAACCTACGTTGAACACCGCCTCCTGCTGACCAACACATTCTTTCGCCAGGCAATAATGAAGAAGGCTACCTGGATGCACTGCCGATCATGGCGCTGGCAACTGCCGGATCGCCTTCTCATCCGACGGTGAAATCGGCTGGCCGTGATGGTGGCCAAGACAATCTGTAAGGCCGATGGCCGAACGGACCACCACCTAGTCATCTCCGAGATGAGGCTCCGTCTGCAACCCCGCAGGTTGACACCAGGTAAATGACCCTTAGGTAAGCCGACTACTACTTTGTTTTCATTGCCTTCTCATAGTTTACATTTCAGCAATAAAATGACCCAGCGACTGGAAGGACTGCCAGCTACAGATAAAAACGCCTCCACATGGACCTAGTAGGTCACATTCGCATTCACGAAAATCTGCAGTAGACAACCGCCGGCTAAACTACACCATCACATCTTCCTCCACCAACATCCGCATCACACAACATGTTCACCCACCAAAATCATCCAGCTGCCAGTGGGAAGTGTGCGTCTCGGCCCGTCTCCATGCTTCTTCTCTGCCGAATATGTGATCCAAGTCCGAGGCTGCCACGGTGCGACAAGCACTGCGGCCTGGAAGGCTGCTGACTGACGTCCAACCCAGTCCACTCAGTCTGGCCAGTCGTGTGTGCTTGTGTGCAGTGGCGTACTGGTGGGCCGAGAGCCAGGCCGAAACGGCTTCTTCGTAACGTGACCTATGGAACTCTCACGCTTGTGAGATGTATGCCGCCTAACCACGTTTTGTAAAGCCATGGTGCTTGTATTTGGAGGACAAGGTCGTGCATGTAGCGCGCGCAGCCCAGGTCACCAGATATGTCAGCCACCGCGCCCATCCTCCACACCTGTCAACTGACCGGCTCGGACAGTGACTGGGGCATAGGAATGGGAAGCGAGAGTGAGGTCGACGACTCATCACATTTTCCTCACTATAAAAAACCTGACGCGCTTGAAGCTATCACAGTGCACTAAAAGCCATAGCTTGGAAGTTTCGCAACTGACAGGATAACTTGGACCTCGCAGTCGGCCCTGTACTGTATGTTTGTGTGAAGCAGCCGACTAGTTGTCTAAGAGTCAGGCTGCAATGGCTCCTTCTTAATGTGGCCTTTATGGCACTCCCACTCCGTGGGATCTTAATCGGGTGTGGTGGCACGCCTAGAGACGGCCTCGGCCGCGCCAGCCCCTTTTGTTGCCGGTTAAAATCATGGTCATTTTCTGTTTGGACCGAGGAAAGTGGAGTGGAATGCCATGGTGCGGGCTCGGCCGTGCCATCCACCGTTGCCCCTCCCTGTCTCCGATCTTCTTGACTCTGTTTTGACATTTACTATAAACTAATTAACACAAATCACCGTGCCTACTTATACATTGTTGTGAAGCACCCGGTGAATCTAGTCGGGAACGACGGTCGAATTTTCGTGTCCTTGGCCGCGCTCGTCGCCAGTACCAGGACTGGTTCGACAGCAACGACGCCGCTATCAGTAACCTGCTCACCGAGAAGAACAGGCTACACAGAGTTTATCTTGACCGTCCAATCGATGCGAATAAAGCGGCCTTCAGTCAGTATCGCCGCCTAGCGGCGCAACGGTTGCGAGAAATGCAGGACTCCCGAATGGCTCGCAAGGCCAAGGAGGTCCAATGATATGCCGACCGCAACGAATCAAGGAATTTCTTCGCTGCGATCAAGGCGATCTATGGTACCCCGACCAAATGAACCGCATCGCTTCTTAGCTCCAATGGATTGACGCTATTGACGGAGAAGTCGCAGATTCTGAAATGCTGGACCGACTACTTCAGAAACGTGCTCACCTGCACTTCCACAGTCTCAGATGCCGCCATCGACCGGCTCCCCAAGCGGAAATCAACGTTAAACTAGACCTCCTTCCCTCCCCCCCTCCCCAGAAATTATTAGCGCCGTACAACAACTCTCCAACGGGAAAGCACCATGCTCCGACGCAATCCCAGCCGAAATTTACAAATACGGCGACCTCCGCCCGATGGACCCAGTCACCACGTTATTTCAGGAAATGTGGCGCTGTGGTCAAGTTCCTCAGGACTTCAAGGACGCAACCATTGCTCAATTCTATAAACGCAAAGACAACCGACACATCTGTGACAAGCACAGAGGCATCTCACTACTCAACATCGCTCGGCAAATCTTCCCCCGCATCCCCTTCAATCGCCCCAACGGACTCCTCGAGCAAGGGCTTCTGTCGAAATGACAATGTGGCTTTCAACGACACCGGTGCACCATCAACATCAAGTTATCCGCTCACCAGCTACAAGAGAAGTGCTAGGAGGTGTGAACTCACTCCTATACGACCCTCGTGGACTTGATGAGAGCCGGCGGAGATCTCCCTGCCATAACGTACTAGGTACAAATGTTAACTTGCCGAAGCTGCTACTGCTTCGTTTTGGCACAGTATACCGGAAACGTGTACATGGTGTCCAACATCTACAAACAGTTTGGTTACTGGAAGAGGTATGGTTGTTGTCTATGTTAGTGCAGGCCAACTTTTAAAATTATGCCCCTTTTAATTTCCGAGGGAATTAATGAACGAACTTGGAATAACGCCTTTGAAACAAACTCTGTTTAAGCTTTAAGTTCGTATCGGTACTGTCGGTATGGGGAATTACTGTGTATTTGTATACTGCTGACTGTCTTTTAGCAGTTTATGAATAGTACGTGGTCATCCTGACGAAACTGTTGAATTCCCGCGCACATGTTTATATCAACAGTCGTGCCATCCGTAAATCTTCATTTGGTCTGATTTACTTCAAACTAGCGCATTAATTTCTGAGGAAAATGAAATCTCAAAATTGGAGCATTTACCAGAATAAATGCCAGAACGCTGGGGGACTCATTGATTGGTTGGACCCCTCGCGGTTCCGTCATGCGGCGGCGCAAAACAGGCGGTATGATGAATCATTCAGAATTATGCAAAGGTATTAGGATTATTCACCGTCTTTGGACGGAAAAGTAAAGCTAACTCACTCCCACACCCCCGCCCGTTGTTAGCTTTTCTGTTTTTGTTGTTTTTTGGTCTAAACCATACCTTGATTACAAGTTGCCGAGAGTATGAGTGCAATGCTAGAGGGCGCTCACCGATCGTTCTTACGGAAGTTACGTGTTTCGTTGTGCTCTACGGGCTCTCTCTCTCTCGAGCCCAACCAGCAGCCGCACAGCGGCGCATGTTATAAGCAGTGTGTTATTACCGACAAAGACAATGGAGGCTGGAATGGCCATTTCTGGCTTATTAGCCGTCGTCAGCCGGTCATACCCAACGCCGACGTGTGGAACACCCGAGGCTCGAACTTGCGACCTGTTAGTTAGAAGCCCACGCCCCTAACCACTGGGCCACGAGCCCGTTGCCCGTATTAGTGTAACCTACAACTACCTTATATGCCAAGGCTTGAATTGCATGTACACACTCTTTAGAAATGAAATTTGAGCTTTATTTCTTAATCAGCCAGAGTATGAGTCCCTGTTCCCTTTTTCTGCTGCCAAACACCCTGCAAAGTTTTCCTTGAAAGTATTTTAAGAATTTTATGGCAACTTCAAGGATGTTATTTCATAATATGGTTATCTTCCAGTGTGAATCGTTGTCAGTGGCTTCGTAAATTTGTAAATTACACACCTAGTTTTGTCAACATTCTTCGAATTTTATTGCGTAAGATCAAGACAGAATGCAACCAATCCGATGGTGAAGTGTGCTTTCATTTCAGCGTAGTATGCATTAAAGTTCATGCATATGTAACAACGATCACGAGAATAGTCTCCACCTCTTGACCTTCTTACTGCTGTGACGTCTCTCACATCGGCGCATGTGGAATGCATTTCTGCATGCGATCAACTACCTCAGACCTGGAGAATAAGTCAAATAAAATTCTATGGGCAACGAGGGTTGTTTTTCAAAAACAGGCCTTTCGACAATAAGGGAAGTTCACTTTATCCACAGCGCCTCATGCCTTTGATGTAAAAGTTTCGACTCTCTAAGGTGTAAAACTCGGAATAATTTTTCTCAAATCCGTGGCGCACTGCGCTCCTTGTAGGATTCGTGAATATGCTATAGTAATCATCACATCCACAAAATATTCCCCCTGGAACTGAGATAAGTGTTTAACAATTGACCAACAGTTAACGAACGGCCTTATTTAATTTCCGAGGAAAATAATACGCGAACTCAGAGTAAATCCTCCGGAACAGATCTTTTCAGCCTCGGTCCAAAATTTGAAATGAATATTTGAGCTGGAATCCACCAGCTGCTGCGGAATAACCGCGTAATATTCATTAGCCGTCAACAGGCAGCCCAGTAGTATACAACCACGTAATTATTTACCGCACTGACGACACAGGTACCAGCCAAAAGTCCAGCCACGCTCGTTTGGCCGATCTTGCGCCGCTACCTGACGCAGCTGCGAGGGGTTTGGCTCATCAGTGGGTCCCCCAGCTCTCCCGTCTGTTTTCTTGCATATAAACTCCAGTTTTGGCCCTCTACGCCCACCCACTCCTTTGGTGCCGCCACTCGCAGATTCGGCCGTCAACTTTGTGCGAATTTTTACTCCTCTTTCTCACAAAACTGAATTTATCAAATGTGTAACAATGATTTATACGTCAAACGATGTAACGCCAATTTCAACTCCCTGCGATAGAGTAGTTTTCCACAACATTTTACTGAATCCATCTAAACTTGTTTTCTACATGTGCCAATTTGGCAAGCGGAGACCGTGTGGTTCATGTCACTGTAGCATAGATTGCATAGACTGCTAAGATCCGGTCAACATATTTTAATTATTTTAGAACAAACTGAGATGCCTAAGTCTATGTAGGAAGTATTGAACATGTCGCATGTGAGTAGATCAGACGGCCAG
>CACRXP010000486.1:156906-177479 GCA_902702965.1 Spirometra erinaceieuropaei | reverse complement strand
GCATCAAGAGACTTGCCTCGTGAATCTAGAGAAATAGCTAACCCCAGGTATGATAACCGCGGCTTAGGCGTTGAAAACATGATTTACTCAGTTGGCGTAGTCACTAAGTGCTGAACCTTTAGCTCAATCAGAAAAGGAGTTTAACGCGTAATGGCGGAAATCGGTTACGAGTTTCTCTAAGCGACGATGTCTTCTATTGGTTCAACACCGTGGACTCAATAATACCACGCTCGAGTGTAATTTTTCGATGCTACCTCGAACTCATTAAAATATTTTCTTTATATTTTACTGTTAAACTACCTAGTTTATGCACAGATTCAACGGTTAACAACAGGAAAAGTGCGTTCATTAGACAATGCATCAGGCACCTGGGGCGGTCCGTTATTTTTAGTAACTAAGTTATTCACAAGCGCAAATAAAGAACTCAGACTGTTTGGCACCACACATTTCCAACAGTCTCCTTAGTACAGACTGTCCGAGTTAACGATCCGACTTGCCTGTTATTGATCTGGATCACCGCACTTTATACGTTTAATCGTGATCTCACTTCACCAGCCGCCTCGGCTGTGCAAAAGGTCTACTTCTGTTTGCGTTCACCATATATTCCTTGGGTTTAAATAATGTGGCACTACCGAGAGACTCCTTAATCTTCACACAAACAAAGGTGTGCTAAACGCAAAAACACGACTAAGAAAGAAGGTACTCGCACTGCGTTGCCGAATGCTCAGAAAATCAAGGCGAGGTTAGTCAAATATTGGCTGCAATTTGGAGTGAAAAACGGTGTGAGATCATTTCCTCCGTTGAATTTTTCTGTCACCATACCCTGGCGTACTTGAAATTTACCATGTAGTTAAATTCAGTAAATGCAGTATAAACAAATTCAAAAAAATGTATCCCAAGTTTCGTCTGAGGGTCTTGCCTCCTAAGTAATCCACTTTTTTCGGGGAAGTTTCCACTAATCGCTGCCCCTTTCCGTCACGATTATATCCTCATAATGCCTACTTTGTCAGTTTGATTGAAAACAATGGAAATGAATTTGTCACTAACGTGTAACTAAACAAAGAACTCAAAGTAAAGCGGCATGGGCGTTTACCGACAGTCTGGTTACACAGTGACACACCGGAGCTCCTTTCTGTCGGTTCCACTGACCTTGCGGTGGACTGAATGGTACCAGCACACAATAATTGAAGTGGTATCCCTGTTTTTTTGGGAGGGGGGTATAGTAGATTGCCGGAGGCCATCAACATGAGATGTGAATTAATTCTGGTGGCAGTTCACAATACGCGATTCTGTGCACTGGGTGATAAAACTCCTGGCTAAATAAATATTTAATCCCAGGTTTGAACCTCAGCTAACCCTGTCTGGAGGCGGTTTACGACGGGATAACTAAGGCATATAAGCCAAGTACTCGGAAAAGTCCGCCTGTCCGACAAAGACTTCAAATTCGTCTTCTTGGGAGATACTTTCCTGCATAACATCACTTTGGGAAACATGCGATTGATGTCCACTAGCTTTAAAGATTTAAAAAGCTCTAAGGAATTCCTTGGAGTCGCTCGAAGAGTATGAAGGCCCCATGAAACATTTAATCGGGTTCTGTGTATGCAGAAATACATAACTTTGGTTGTCTTGGAAACGCCGTAGTAAAACGAAGTGGCAGCTGTAATAAGCGGGACTGATCCTGTTTTTTCTATCCCTGTGCTCTGCATCGTTGGCATTACATCTGCCTGGTGGTTAAGCGAAACGTTCAAATGTGTACACCCGACTGTTCCGCTTAAAAGGCTGGGAAAGTTACTTTTCAGAGGGAAGGCATCCGACAACCGCCGAATGTGGTTACAGAACAGCAAGGAACGCCTATCGACGAGTGTGGCCCTCAGCGGCGCGTACGTTGTTGTCAGAGAGCCCCATTTGTAGTTAATCAACCACATGGTTTGCATTCAAGGCCCTTGTCTGAAATATCACTTTCGGCGCATGCTTTGTGAGATTCTACTATCGGAAATCTTGTTTGAACAAGAGCGAGTCTGCTGGAACAGGAGACAAGACAGCGGAATGAAGGCACCAATCTGAATGGAGGACATTAAACTGCCGCGCGACCCTGTGGTATACGGCTCTTTAAGCAGATGGAAGTGGACATTCGGCAAGCTGGTCGTTTTATGCTTTGGCTAATAGCTTTCAATTGTAGTTGCCTACACGCGCTCAAAACAACAGAGTCTAAGTCGGATTGACATAACCGTAATAACGATCGGTGAGCACCCCTTACCAGAGTCTAAGTCCATAGTTGAGCCACCGGGTTGCCTTTTGTCGGCCGAAGTTTTGAAAATGCAGTCATGTTAGCGCGGCGTTTATCAAGCTATAAGTAGTATGAGCCCCCAGAATGTCAACGAGTAGATGACGAAAGCTGTTAAAAACGATATATATAGAGAATAATCGCATTTACAGCGTTTTTTGGGGTGCATAAGGTTCCATGCAATGTAGGAGAGGGAATCGCAATTTTGGAAGTTCATGAGGTCTCCAGCTGCCTTTAAAATGGCATTGAGGACAAAATCGAGGTTAATCAAGACTGTGGCGCACTACGAAAACTGGTCTATAAGAATCAAAACTACAGTAGGTATAAACAGAATGTTATTACCGACAAAGAAAAAAGAGACTGGAATGAACATTTCTAGCTTATTAGCCGTCGTCAGCCAGTCATACCCAACCTCGAGATGTAGAACACCTGGGGCTCGAACTCGCGACCTGTTAGTTAGAAGTCCAACGCCCCTAACAACTGAGCCACTGCCGATATCATGCGCCGCTGTGCGGCTGCTGGTTGGGCTCAACAGAGAGCCCGTAAGGCACAAGTGAACGAGTGAGTTTTATAACTACGATAGGTGAGCGCCCCTCCAAGACAGTAGGTGTGCTAAATCATGAAATGTTAACAGGAATTCTGAAATGCGTTTTTGTTTAGGAAAGATTACTTAAGTAGGGTTGTAAAATCAATCGTCTTGCGGCACGATTATATAATAAATCAGTTACCTGGGGATGCCTGCTTTTGAACGAACCTATTTCCGGCCGCATGCAACAGGCACACTCTGAATAAAATTACTACTTATGTAGCATGGATTTTTCTCTTTGATTTTCGATTATGTTTTAACAATTCAATCACATTTTATAGAAAACATGCATAAAATACTCATTCTTTTACTCCTTTGGTAGGAAAGTGCGTCTACTTCCACTTTTATACGCGAGAAAATGATTTAATTCGGTTTCAGGTTTCTAATTATGCGATCTTTAATACCGTGAAATGCTCGTCCATAAAACATTGTATTTTTGCATTTGCCAATGTTGCTTGTAAAGTTTACAACAAGGCCCAAATCCACTGCCAAATTTTGTGAACCCCATATGGTTGTGGTGAGGTAGCGGACTAATTTACCTTTGACAATTTAGCTTTCTTTGTCCGGATTGCTTGTTTGAAGGTGACGAAAAACAACACACCTGTACGACCCGCTTTGCTGGTCTGCTTAGCTGTCACGCTCTGTTGTCAGGTTACATAACGTTCAGAATTTCTATACAATTCATCGGCCGGTTTTACTTGCTGCCTTTACTGCTAAGGGCTCCTGAGATATAACTCGCTAGTTCGTGAGAACATTACCATTCACGTCATCGTTTCATCTTAATACCGTAGAGAAATGTGAGGTTTTCCGTACGCGAAAAATATATGACTTGTAGTCTGGAAACCCTGCATGCAAGTTTAACGTTGGGTCGGATTCAACATTATACAGGGACTGGAAGATTTTTTGAAAACCAAATTATACTCTTTCCTCGAGAATAAACTTGGAAAAAGACATGAATTCCTACCAAATGAGTAAAAGAATGAATATTTTAGGCATGTTTTCCATAGAATATACTTGAATTTTTTAAAATGATCGAAAATCAATAAGAAAAATTCATGCCACATAAGTAGTAATTTTCTGCAGAGTGTGGCTATTGCATGCTACCGAAAGGAAGTTCGTTCGAAAGCAGGCATCCCGAAGTAACTGATTTATTATATAGTTGCGCTGCAAAACGATATATTTTACGGCATTACTTAAGTAATCTTTTCGAAAAGAAAACGCATTTCGGGATTTCTGTTAACATTTCATGATTTAGCACACCTACTGCAAGTAAGCGAAATTTCGGTTTTTCGCGTAAAATCTATGTGGTCCCGAAATTCGCCATACAACATCACGAGCAGGGCTAACCTACAGCCGCCCTAACAACGCAGATATAAAGACGTTGAGTCAAAGTGTATGATAGAAATAAATCTGAGGCATTTGCGACATAGATGGGGAAGATTACTTAGAAAGGGTCTTACATTTCCCACACGCCTTGCGATTCTCACATGTAATTTAGTTACTACTGAGCCCGTGCCTTTAGGGATGGTTAAAGAATGCAAGAAAGTAAGGTCAGCTCAGTCTTAATGCAAAGAAATGCATATACAAGCTACACCGTTATAGCGCATGGCCAAACGACTCATTACATTTAGTGGCAGTCCTGCCTCGCGCTGAACATACTGACGTAGGTTGAGAACAGCGAGAAAAGTGCCTTCTGTTTGAAATACCTCCTTAAATGAGACAATGATACTGATCTGCACGCAACACCATCCCAAGGTACAGTAGTTGTGCTATCTAATGAACTGTTTGCAAAAATTCTGAAAGTCGCTTTTGATTTGAGAAGTTTTCATAAGTGGAGCTGTAACATTAATTATTATGCAGTATGATCTCAAGAGATTCCAGGTACATAAGGATGCCGGCTTTCTGAACCAGCTTCTTCTCGGCCGCCTGCGAAATAACACACGCTAAGAAGTGGACGCGACTACCTCAGATGTATGGATTTTCCCATTGATTTTCGATGACCATAGAAATTGAAATATATATTTTAGAGGACATGCACAAATGTTCCTTTTTGAACACATTTGGTAGAACCACGTCTCCCACAAACCTTTAAGGAAAAGTATCTTCTCCTTTGAAAAAATTTCAAATTATGAGATTTCTAAAACCGTAAAATGTCCAATCGTTGAGCATCGCATCAGCACGTTTCTTAGTGCGGCATATCAAGTATAAAACATGGTCTACATACATCGCAAAACTTTATAAGCTCCGTATGAGTCTTTTCAATAGGCTGTAAAACGCATGATTCCTCTGAGACGGAAGTATATACCTTGTATTTTGGACGCCCTAAATGGGAGTATAACGGCAGATTGGATTAAAAATTATTCCGAAATTGAAAAGGCTTTTTAAAACCGAAAAATACTCCTCCTCAAAATATAAATTTGAGAGGGACGAACTCCACTACTAACTGAGCACATGAAGTGTATTCGCAATTTCCCAAAAAATATATTTAGATTTATATGGGCACGGAAATAGGTGAGGAAAATGCTATGTTATTTAAGGAGTCTTTTTGCAGTGCTGTTTTTGTACTGTCGATAAGAAGCTCATTCCAAAGCTAGCACCCGGATCTGCGTCAAATGTCTCGAGATTATTTTGCAATAATTAATATTGCAACCTTACTTATGTAACCTCTTCGAACCGAAGACATGTTTCGGAATTTGTATTAGCATTTATTGAGGCACCACGTCTACTCTATCCCATACACGTAAGCGCGCTGAACGTGTATGAGTATCTATTCAATGACTTGCAGAAATCAGTCGCAAAAAATGGTTATTTGAACAGTGCGATGCCTGCATTCATTTAGTCATATTTCATTTATAGTCGGCAGAAAGCCCTTACGAACATTTCATGGGCACTTAAGCCCTTTTCCAAATTTTTTAGTCGAGGAAAAGTCATCTCTCTTTCAAACTAGCTTACCAATCGCTATTATTTTAAGCGCCACCAATGGTCGTACTTGAAATTAAGCCTCTCCGATCACATGATACATACTTTGCACCTAGACAAAATCATGCGCCTCTATGCCATTGGGAATTGGATATCCAGGGTCTGGAAAACCTTGTACTGGCTGTAGACCATGTTACGTGCTTAATGAGCAGCACTGCTAACCAAGTTGGTGCATTGTTTCCTTAAAAAACGGTCGGTGAGCACCCCTCTACCACTTATTCTCCCTCCCATCGAGTAAGAACTGTCGTGACAACTGGATCTTCCTAACCAGTAGTCAAAATGAAGTCAGGAAACTGTATTTCACCTGAAATACTACATGAATTTTCGGGACTGTGCACGAAAAATGCTCAGTTTGTGTTTACTGAACAACTATACAAACTGACGGAGTAACAATGGGATGTCCACTAGGTTCAACATTTGCCGAGATCTCTATGGGCCGCCTGGAAGAAAAGTTGTCATCCAAATTAAACATTAAAACACTATACAAAACATGTATGGATGATATATTTGCGATTGTTGATAACGAGGAAGCGAAGACCTACTTGTTGTCATGAGTAGTCTACATCTACAAATTAAATTCGCAACAAAAAGGAGCAGTGCCTGGATGTCTTCGTGACTAGACAGGAAGATAGTTCAATAAGGCAATCGGTCTTCCATAAGGATACCTGGAAAGGTCAATACTTACACTTCCGGAGCTTTGTACCGATACAACAAAGGCGAAATCTGGTGTACACTCCTTGCCAAAGAACGAGAAATATTTGTTCTATTGAGACACTGGATGCAGAAACTGCTTGCCTCAGAACAATCTTGCTTAGACGTGGTTATTCAGCACACTTCATCCAAAAGTAAAGCAAAACCTGACGAACAAAATTGACGGAAAGATCAGTCTCGAAAAGGCCCGGCGTAAGATCCTTGCCCCTTAAGGGTGACATTCCAAATACCATTAAGCGACGATTGACATGCACCGTTGAAAGGACATCCAACGCAGCAGAACTCATATTCTGCAGTCCCATCAAAGCTATTCCAAATCCGCGGGCAAATGATGCCTTACCACTGCACGCCACCTCAACCTATGTTTTCAAATCCACATGAACTCGTGAATGCAAGTACATTGGGCGAACACAAAGGCAATTGACAGCCAGGTCATTTGAGCGCGTACCTGAATGGCTTCTGAAGCAGAGAAATAAAATTTCCTGTTCTTCTATCACGAAGCACCTCCTAGGTGGTGGCCATTCCGTTGACCCAAAAACATCCTTCCAAGTATTAGTTCGGGCACGAGCAACCCGAACATTGAGCTAATTCAAGGCAACCTATATACGGTGGGAGAAACCCAACCTACGCAAATAGCTGGACCACGTGATCAACTTCACCTTATCCTGGCAGATCTCAGTTCTTTGATTTGCACACCCTTCCGCATGTTAAATTCCCCACACTTCTTCCTAAATTGCGTGTTTAAGTTCCCATTTTTATTGATTAGTCTGTGCGCAGCAAACGGCGGCCTTGCTGTTTTGTAATGATTGTTTTCTGTGGAAATTCAAAAAATTGTATCTTTCTCATTCGTTATCTCAGTTATGCAGCGACAAGTTGTAGTTGATAAGTCGTCGCGAAATTTGTTGGTTCCAGTAGATTCCGCCGTGTATGGCTGTTTCAAAATCAGAAAATGCAATATTATGGCGGGAAACTATCACCATAGCCCTATAGGAAGTCACTAGTCCGCCTGAAGCTGTTAATTCGTGGGCAGGGCTTCTATTTCTTTCTTGAAAATTCGTCGCAGGCTGGTTCGCACGACAGTCTCATGCACAGATGTTATGCAGTGGAATAGTACGAACTGGCAGCGTGAATCCGGCGCGTCCGGCAAACAGGAACAACCGGCAACCACGAAAATTCCAAAATTGTTCTTATATCTCAGCCATAATAAGAACGCTTTGTGGGTCTCAAATGGAGACTAATTGATGATGGGAGGACATATAGCGCTTTCATTTATGGTCAATGATAAGATACGCGTAACGATGCTGAAGCATGTACACGTATGCAACTTGACATGGTCTTAGTCAGAGCAGCAATCAGCCAACGGAAATGCACGCTAAATGCTAAGCAGACCTTATAGCCGTAGGGGCTAGAATGAAACCCATCAAATACGCATACCCCTGTCCGCGGCAAAAGACTTCCTAAGGATAGTCTTTTTGCGCGTTTTTGCTGAACCGTGTGCGGATGAAATGGCACTAGCGAAGAGTGACTCACAAGACAGACCACTTCCGGGGTTTCAAGCACCCAACATCGAAATAAGGTAGTCTGCCACCCAAACCGCCCCACATAAACCACTTTGTAATTGCACAAGTATATTCAGTTGCCTGTCTTCCGGATCTTCATAGTGACTTTCGACCCAGAGTATGTCTTCGGCGGACTTAGAAACATCGGTCTGCATGAGCACCTTGACTGCCAGACAGAAAGCATACATCCACCAACAGCCTATGTCACGACCACATAAAAAGCTACCTGACAGTTCGACCGTCAACTCCAATGATGTCTACCACGTTCCCCACAACAGAGTAGACGCAAAAACGGCGACTTGCGCGTACATCCGTTTACAGTGATAGTAGACTTGTGAAACATCTACCGCACTCTCCCCCCATTCACCCGGGTCCGGTGTCATGACAGTTAAGAAGGCCGATGCAAGATCGGGCACTGTGGCTGACAGAGTTAACCAGCTCGTCTACGTGTACCATACACTCCACTACAATTAACATCGCCTGTGTTGAATATGCATCAAAATTCGTACGTTTATGAATAAACTGATGCAATCAACAAGTTAGTTAACCTCTAACTGTTAGCAGTTGCTTGGAGATAGAGCTTGGTCCTTATTTATGAATTGCACTTGGGACTTGTGAAGAGAAACACTTCGCCAGGGCAACAAACGAACCACATGGTGCGAACGTCCGGTCAGACAAGAAAGCCCCCTACCTTCAAATAAAAGACAGGTCAGAGGAAATCGCCTGTAATTTGGGTGCGCCCCACCAGAGTTCTCTGGTAGGAAATCATAGCACCTAACGACTTCAAAAAACATTCTTAAATGTCACTCCAGAAAGTAGTGAGCGAAGATTTTTCGGCAAAAACACTTCGCCAGGCTTCATCGGGGGAGGGGAGTGGGGATGGCAATGACCAACACCGCTTAGCAACTCATCAAGAAAAGTCATAGCAGGGAAGTGCTACCTCAGGCATAGTCTCAAGCACACACACACACGCAGACACCGTTTGGGAAAGGTTCCTGTAGAAAAGACAAAAGAAGCAATCGACAGCTCTTGCCCTCGCAGCTGTCGGCTAACCAAAAGGATTAGGCGTGAATGGAAATCGGTCTAGGCCATATGGGGAGTAGGTAGTCAAATGAAAAAGATGTCGTGGGTGATGAGACATTAACTGGTGACTGTTTGGAACACGCGGGCCGATTGGCAATTAGACCATGGCGACGCTGGACAGTTAGTGTGAACGGAATGCCCAAGTCTGTCAACGTAGGAAACCGGGTGAAGCACTCTGCAAGCTGACAGTAACGTGTGCTTACACCTCAAAAGGGGGTAACTGCCCGACCGGCCGACCAACATTGAGGCGATCGACCAGTGGAATAAGATAAATACACCATATTACAGAGTAGAGAACGGTCAGAGGAGAGGTGTGGAAAGGGGAGAAATGGGCAGAAGCATTTCCAGTCAAACAAAGCGGGGACCATCCTTTTCCGGAGGGCGGGAAAACAGACATACATCAACATGAGTGGCGGAGTTCGTTGTTCAATCTCCTCTGCATCCGGTCATTCAGTGAACAGACAGGATATAATGAAAAATGAAAGCACCAAATAGGGGGGTTGTGTCTGGCGCGGTAGCATGTGGTGCGTGGCGGAGAGCATGTAAAGAGCTAGAAATAAACATGCGGTCCACATACGATACGGGTGTACAAGAAAGGGAACACATAACCTTAAGTACAAGAGGGCGGAAACGGCGAAGTCACGGGGGAGAGAAAGCCTGTGAAAATATACTTATTATTAACAAAGCAAGAGATAATGAGATGACGCTGATGATGAGAAAAGCCTGGAATCAAGTAAGGGGTAGGATATAAAGAAGAACCTTAAGAGCCATTTACTGTCGGTTGAAGAGGGACGAGAACCCGTTCACCAAATTCCTACGTACAGGGTCATACAAATAGTCGTTGAAAGAGGACACGAACGGCTGACGACGGAGATGTATTGCGACGCTGGTCCATCCGCTGGCTTTTCCTGGCCCGGGACGCGTCTCTAGGGCGGCAACAAGAACAGCGACACATACGATGCCGACAAAGACAACCGCCGCCTTCGCAACGCGGAAGACGGTCTTCTGGGTGAGCGTGGCGGCCTGCTCTATGGCAACGGTTTCCTCCGTGAGTTCATGCTGTACCTCACCGTTTAGTGTCTGCTCGGAAGCCGGCTTAGGACGACCGTTCGCCTGGTGAGGTTTGATGGCCTCATCAATGGCATCAACGGCACGAATGCATTCGGATTCATTTAATTGTTGATCTCGTTGAGAAGAGACCTTTCGCTGGGTGACTTCGAAGGGCTACGGTGCAAAAGCATGACTTCGTGAAAAAAACCACAGTGGATGTATCTAGCCATACTGAGAAACTTTCAAAAACGATTGGCTGATTATACTGAGAGCCAAACCTTAGTAAATATATGGTGGCGGAACCACGAAACCGATTTCATCAGAAATATTAAAAAATGTCAGTCAACTGAGTCATATTAGTGAAAAACCCTGCTCTAGAAAATTCTATTAATTTAACCTGGACCTTTGACGTTAGTGATCTTCTCTGGTACAGTGCTAAGGCAATATAATGACCTCGTTGTTTTGTACAAAACCGCACACAATCAAACTCTTTGCGGTCTTTGTCGAGTGAACAGCCAACCGCCGGAAAAATGGAAGGAATTGAGAAAAACCAGCCGATTGGTTGGAAAGGGGCGGTGACTTGCCTTCTCGGTCGCGGATGGTTCATGCTCTGTCGGGGGTTCCTGGCTAGGTGGAACGGCGGTTTCAGTTTGTGCAACGCTGACAGGACGAATTGGTGTTTCCGGAGTATTTTCGCAGGTAGCAGCCAATTCCTCAGACACGTGAATGATGCTTAAAATCGAACAGGAGGACAGCAGTAAAGGTGAGGTTATGGGTAGTAGGGGACCATTTCATGACCGAATAAACTGATCTCCTAACTTGTGGGTAGCATGCATCAATGTTGGTCTCAGCTAGCATGCTTCAGAAAACCAGCGAACACAAAAGATGGCACTATCAGTGATAATAACGCCGTCAGTTGTGTAAACATAGATGCGATCTAAGGTTGATAGTGTACTTCCCGGCGACTTAAGTTCAGACCCCTCGCGGTACGTGCGGCCAACAAGCGTATGTAGACCATGTGAAGAAAAACTTCGAAGGATGAACTTGGGAGCACACGCTTGCAGACAGGCACACTTTTTGATAAATTACCCAATTGGCCATGATCCAGTTTTCCGAATGTGCACCCCAAAAAATTCATCTTCCATAACATGCAGGATGCAGTGATTTTTGTTTGGTGCGAAAGTGTTTACAAATGACCTCAGCCAATGTGGGCCATGCTGAGAAACACCAGGCCCATAAAGCCTTTCGTAGGTTGTTTACTGAAACTTATTTCCTAAACGGGCCAGGGATGTCATATCACCGTTTTGAGGATTACAGCAGGGAAGTCGGCTTACATTCATAAAAAATGCTTTAGTTGAAGTTACAACCTACTCAAAGGGGATAAATACTCGTTACGAGCAGGTCACTACCATAACAACTTATTAAATGCATTATTAAGTGCTCCTGCGTTGATGAATGGGCTTCGGTGAGGGTTAGGGGAACTGCAAATGGTTGGGATTGTAGAATTTTGTAAAAAAATTTCATCTTAGATGCGTATCAATCATTGCAAGAGAGCGATGGGATGTCAGATTCCATTTTAATAGGCCAGCAAGTGTCCCATCTTGTTGTTCATGGTTGAGACTGAAAAGTTGCGCTTTCTGTGCCAGATGACAAAAATGGGTCAGTTAATTGCACCCCTGGTTGAGGTGCCACTCACGTGAACAACCTGTCCCACACTCAGAATGTCGTGCACAATCACTATCATTTATCGGCCAACGCAGTGTCAGCCATGCGTGAGCGCCATATAAACGATTACAGCTAAATAACCATATCATACGCTTTCCGGTGTACGCATGGAGGGCTACCGTTGGCCAACAGGGTACTTACAAAGAAGTCTGCCAAGCTAAAAAGTGGTTTTCTCATGCATGCAAGTTATCGCTTGGTCTGATGAGGTCAAACTGACTGCCACCCGCGGGATGAAAGGCCGGTAGGTACCGCGATAGGATGTGCTCATCGTTAAAGTTCCCTGTGGTGAATCAGGTCGGACGCCCAGAAATATTAGATGCTCGTCACTCCACACAAAACTCGAAATAAGTTGTAGCAGTCAGTTTTGCTGATGGTATGAAGTCTCGTGATGTGGAAAGATGAATTCCATTTCCCGGCTACAGAAGAACGAGAAGTGACTTTGTGTGACCAAGGCATCGTCGACAAAAACGATTTACCTTGCGACTCACGTGAACGAATGGCAATGTATGTACAGGGTAGAAAAAAAGACTTAGATTTACTATTTCCCATTAGAATCTTGAGAGTACAAAGGTACACTAGGGACCAGCGATTTCGTTACTGACGAGGAACATGCCACGGAACACCTTCCACGATGAGGATGCTTTTCTGCACCAAATGCGCTTCTTTAAAAATCTACAGCAGAGGCTAAAGAACAATCGCCCCCTTGTCCCCGCAGTGATGTGGGGTTCGGTTTCACTCACAGCGCCTGAGAATGCCTAGGTTGGAAGGTTCATTAACGTCAGCTGTTTTCCAGCTCCTCATGTCTAGCACACGTCTCGAGCGTGGAATCAACTGTATCCGACAGACGTGGATGCGTTGGTGTGGTACTTTCAACTCACTGAGGCCAACAGGCAGTGGCATGCTGAGCGATCAGTCATTTTTCGTTTGAGCCAAGTGAATTAGTGTCCCTGCCTAGGTGGCAAAATTAACTGCATTCCGGCAAAGCACATAAGGTGCAGACGGTGTATAATCATATTAAATAAACATGCGAAGTTATGGATTAGGGAGCTCGATGAATGAGTGCACAAGCAACTGTATAAGGCACTGGGAGTTTATGTTAGGTAGTTGAGGGGTAAAATCCCTTACTCTGAAAGTTTTTGTCTCTCAGTTTAGAAGAGACTGACCGAGAAGTGGACGATATCTCAGTTGGGGCATACGTGGCTAGATTAATGGTAGGCGGATCGCGACAAAAGTCGTGCCAGTTATCTGAAATGGGTGGGGCCAGTAATCGAGGTTGTTATTGAGGCTGACACTACAACACCTACCGCCCACACCGCCATAAATTCATGGTGTGATAGCTTAGGTTGGGTTTGCGGATATAAATCGCGAAATGTTGGGAAGATAGGCTAACAGACTGCAGTGTATGGTGGCCATCGTAGACGCGGATCAGCTGATTTGACATTTCTTCAAAAATGGCGTATTTGGGCAACATGGAGTCGGTGGGTCAGCGATTTAAACGCCATCGTCAATCAGAAGAACGGCCACCAAAGAATAGAAGCTGTATGACTGCGTCCGCTCTTTCAACGCTCCCGTCTACAACGCGGCTTATTGACCAGGGCACACCCAATCAGCGCATTACACGTCTACGTGGTTTATCGTGGTTGGCGCGCAACTCCTTCGCCTGTAGAGTCGCCGCTACGGGTTGGCGAGTTGCCGAAAACAGAAACACGAGGGAGCGGCCTGTCTAACATGCAAGGCACGCTGGGAAAATAGGACACGTGGAGGCAGCAGCATCAGCAGTAACGGTGTGATTGAGTGAGAATGCCGTTGTGGTGGCATAAGACTCGAAGCACACGGCGTCCACCCCCGCTTACGTGTGCGCAGGCGCCATCACAGTCTCAGGGTTGCGTCTGCGACTCAAACAGCAGTTGAAGGGTGGTGGTGTAGGAGAGATGGAGGTGCAGGAAATTGGCTGAACTTACGAATCGAATAGGGCGTACAGACGTTCCATTAAGCTAGGGCTAAAGGTGAGACAATAAAAATAGATAAGGTTGGAGCAGAAAAACCGGCCTTTGGATTCGATCTGCCGACAAGACGACTGACGAAAAATTAGCGATCCTTCTCATGGCTGGGCTTCCGAACAAATACGTAGCCTATATGCCGCTGAATCTTCCAGTGTGTCACAGATGGATTCTGCCGAAACAGACGGACAAAAACCTTTCCATGCGGGTGCCCAACAGCCAGCTTAGGTAGTTAGAGAGAGAGAGAAAGTCAACCGTATTCATTATAACTGACTTAGATGGCTTAAGGTTGCAGAGTAACTACATTCCGGGTGCTCGCACTACACGGCAATCGGTCAGCGGCAGTCCCCTGGACTAAAACTGGCACAGTCGACACAGAGGAGCTACACATGGAAGAGCCAGAGATGATCTCGGTGTCTACCTTCACCTCGTTCGCCTCAAACGATTTTGACTTCAGGTCGGTGCAACACACAAGTCAGTCATTTCAGACTTTGACTTTGACTTCACCATGTTGTCGGTGAAACCGATATAATAGGAGCAAAAGTCATTTTCAGGATCTTTAACCCTAATGCTGTAGGAGCCATGGCCCGACAGGCCACCTCGGAGACAGAAGACACCCACACTGTGCTACGCCAACGCTCGCATGGCGATGCTCTACATCGCCAGTGCAGGACTTCTCATTTTCCAGAGCGCGGTGTTCAATTGGGCCTTTCTTCCAAATAGACTAGCTTGCATATTTAACATTCCAGCAACTGGTAAAAAAATCAAGACGCGTCGGTCCCCGGGGGACGCTGCACCTATCGAGAAAGCCAGCTTGCCTAGTCTTTAACTAGTCCCTCAGATGAAAGCTCGACCTGGGAGGGAGTGGTGGTAGAAAGAACTCACGTAATGATCGTCACGCCAGTTCCTCCGTCGGACTCAGCTTGTTAAGTTAAAGTGGACAAACGATCAATACTATCTGCTTGAGAATGAAAGGAAGTCTAGGGACACGTGGCAGGAAAACGAGCTCAAAGCACCGATAATTCTTATTTCGCGTTTAGGTTGAGCTCCCTTCAGCACATTTGAATAAGTTGCTGGATTGAAGTCTGTCCAGGGCCTAACATTTACGCAACAACTCTCTCGATCTAAGCAAGTAGCTGATGTCAACTGTTGTAATTGCAAGCTTCCCCAGAATCACCGTGAAACTTACTGAAAGTCCGGTCATGGCCAGATTTTCGAGATTAGCCTTGGAGATTTAAGGGTTAGTGAATGTGCGATCCAGACGTAGGTTGGTCAGGGAAAGTTCAATAAGCCAGGCTACCAAAGCAATCACAATAACCCTAGGTTCTTGTGGTGTAAAACTAAAACATCCACAAACTTGCTCCGCTTGAACTTTGCAGAATGTGGTAGGAAACAAAACCGCACAGAACTTATAACACTAAAAAAGAGCAGCTTACGCAGACGCGTCAGAGGGTGGTGGCTGGGCGGGTTCCACGTCCCCTGTTTGTTCTGCAACGGCTGATAAAACTGTTGCTGGAAATGAGGAAAAGACAAATATCAAAACTGCAAGTTACAACTAGGCAATTACGAATACATGGCTTTAAGTGCACCAGAGCGTAGGCGTTACCCGCTAGGACGAGCATGTTGCAAACACGTTCGTAAGAGGCTTTATATAAAACTCAACTGGTTATCCTGTAGCTCTGAATGAAGGCAGTATTTTGAAACTGACTAGCTCAAGAGCGGCATTGCAGCCGTGTTGCTTCTCAAGGGAAAACATTCATAAGGGGTGAAGGAATGGTAACCGCTCAAGAGAAACGCATAGAAGCAATTCGGTCAAGCTGAGGCCGCATATGAGTCAGCTGGTCCACCAGGGTTGTTCTTGTCTATTCAAAATTCGGGACAAATTTAAGGCTTCACTGGCCTAGCAGTGTGTTCGTCGGAGAAAAATGACAAAAATGATGAAAAAGTGTCCGAAGAATGTTGGCAGAAACGTTTGTGATTATTAAAAAGTACTTTTTCAGAACGTGGTAACAAGAAAGGCCGATAAGGCTAGAAAAAATCTGGCGTACGGCGCTTTCCAGGATCCGTATACGGATGGTTAACGTTTTCTGGATTACTGGTGGGCCTGTAGTGGTATGGGAAGGTCGAGTGTTTCGGAACTGTATCAGACGCAGCTTCAGCGTGTGGTCGGGTAACGCGACGGAGACTGGATACCCTATAAAGAAGTTAGCGAATAATACGATTAAGTCGTGTGCAGGAGACCGATTGAGAGGAGTGGATCGAAAAACGATAGGCTTAGTTTAAGATTAGAGAGGGAAGTGTGAAAAGAATTCAAAGGGAGGAATATGTGGCCTGGAAAAGGCGAAAATTGTACCAACTGGTTTTTCTAATCCTTTGCAACTTCTATCTGAAAATGTATAACGACTCAAAACATTTTAGATGGTGCCCAGTATGGCCAGCCAAGCTTCATAAAAAGTTACCATGGCTCAACCTGGCATCCCGAAGAGGCTAAGTACTGAGGTCAACTGCTGTAGGGCTGGTAACTGACTTCAGACAGACACAACGTGTGACAAGGCAACTAACCGAAGACAAAGCAGCTGATGGCCCCTATAGCGGGGGCCACTGCCTGATTGTTTGTCTCCCTTCCTCATTTTGCATCATCTTGAACATACGTGATTCTTAAGATGCAGTCCTAGTCTATAAAGTGTCAGACGCTCGACTCAGTGACAATTCAAACCACTGGCTGGGCTTTTCAGGCTCATAGCGGGCTACGGTGTCGATGTCATAGACGATGGACTCGCTGGCAGTGCGGCAGTAAAAGTGGCCTGAAGGGTACGGAGGAGGTTGCATCGACCTCATTCCTACGTGCATCCTGCTCCAACGGAAAGACCCGGTCAAAACGACGGGATAAGGGCATGTATACCGTGGCTGATCAGACATTCGTCGTAGTCTCGAGCGTCACACAGGCGCTGGCTCATCAACCGACCTGAACTAGGCTCTATTCACAGTAAAATATCATTAGCCGCAAATGGCCAAAACACTACGCGGGAGCCATTTTAGCCTGGCTGTCAGTCCCGAGGACCGAGTTGTCCGTCAGCAGTCAACCTTCTAAGGTACGGCGTCCATGACTTCGCGATAAGTTCCAGCGCGTCATGCTTAATACGGTGAATAAAGACCACACGGGATCGGCTCCACTCCCTCCCTTCCCTCGTTTCTTTTCACCTCATCTTGGAGAATTTTCTGCTTTCATGAAGGAGAGTGGTTGCTTGTCCAATCGAACTACATCTCCTCTTGTCTGCTCATGCTAGGTAATGAAGCCGTCCACTAAATAGGCCTACAAGCTTTCAAAGGAAACGAAATCTGGCATTAACTTCTTAGTTCAATACTAATAGACTTAGAAGTGCTAAAAACAAGGACAGCGACGCTGAAATGCCCATTGATGGTTCGTTAGTCGTAATCGGCCGGTGACACCTTATGGCAGGCGGTTGCGCAGCCGAGGTTTCTCTCTCTCTAATGCCAAAATGAAATCAAACCAATGTTAAATTATATTCGGACCCAGTGGCCGACCAGGCGTTGCGTTCCCTCAACCTCCACAAACCAGACCTCATTCGCGTGGATGATGTTCACGACACCTAGAAGACGTTGTAAGAAACTACTAACAACAAAGTCTGGTAAGATCTTGTACTGGTTCGATGGAAACGAGAAGGGGCCGGCGTCTACGGAAAAAACAGTCTTAAATCAAACCATATTCGAGTGGTGTCAACACCAAATGCAACCGAAACTCAGGTAGATGCAGAACACCCGAGTGGACCGAGTGAGTCGAAGAAATCTAAAAACGCTGTGACTAAGGCCAGGAAGGTGACAGAGTACTAAGTGAGACGGAGCCCCAGCATTGCTGATAGTATAAAATGACGCTACCGTCGTAGACCCGCTAAGACCGGGCAAAACACCTGCGGAACATCCACAACAGTCCAGTTCCAGTATGCGAAGAAATAATCAAGTGACTTCCCGAAAGAATATAATATTGACCTCAGAGTCCCCAAAACTGCAGGAAACCTTTAGGGAAGTCCAGCCACGGACAAAAGTAGACATTTCGAGTGAAAAAGACTGCTGCCGGGATCTACAAACACGGTGGCCCACGCAGATTACAGATACTAACTTAGTTGATTTAAAAGATTCGGACGAAAGGAATAATCCTCGTTTGTTGTATCAAACGGAGAGGAGGGACGGGCGAATGCCGGGCCCAAGGGCAGTTTCAGTCGTCTTAACCTCGTCCGATTATTGCAACACAACATACAAGGTAACAAAGAGGCTGCTGTTGGTATCGTACAAATCACTCGCTATAATTCGAATCAATTTTAAACCACCACGGTCCCACGTACCGGCGTTTCTTATTGGGCGCGACGAACGAACCACCATAAGTCATTGAGGTGTTAGAATGAGTTAGTTTGTCTGTGTTTTGTCCCCAAAGATGCACTGGACCAACACGAGGGCTAAATCGGGATCCTGCAGACGCTATTGGGAATGCGCGCCCATGACAAATACCAACATAAGGGGTGTGGCTGTACGCCTAGCTGCAGGCCCACGACATGCCGATTGGGATCCGAGCCGCCCCTTTTTTCCTTGTGGCATAAAATCCTCGTCAGTGTACTCTGCGGACCAGGGGGTGTGATGGTACGCCTTGGTGAGGGTTTTCACCATGCCTAACACCTGAGTCTTCTGCCGCCTCCGGTCTTCTTAACTATGTCTTGATACCAGTCCCAGGTGGAAGACGCGGAAGAGAGGGCGGCAGATGCTGTGAGAGTCTACTATCACTTTGGACTAATTCACGCGCAAGTCACCGTCCTGGTCTCACTCTGCTGTGGAGCACACGGTGGGCCGTCGGTCACGACGGTCGAACTGTCGTGTGTCTGACAATCATTCGCAAAACACTTGCATGAACAAGTACTTCACTCCGGTTGGCAGCGCCATGCACAACTAGAGTGTAGTGGCGGCGCACAATAATGAGGTCGGCAGGTGCACAAGAATGGTAAGAGTAGCGCTTGTGTGACTCCAATCGATGCGATAGGACGTGTACGAAAGGCGCATTAAATTTTGTCGTTCCAAAAGAAAACGCGCAGAGCACGTTTACTGGAGATTGAGGGCACACAGGAGCAGCTCATAACACGGTTGATGCGGAAATTAAGCCAAAGGGAGCTCGTCTCCAGTATATTGTGCATGCCATATGAACTGGGCAGCTGAGCCTTAGATAAGGCACAAAGAGTTTGTGTACTAAGAAAAAACAAGGTAACAAATGCATTGCACTATAGTACGAAATCCTAATGAAGAGCGACAGGGCTGCAGAGATGATAGGAAGTCCGCACAAACACTATATAATTTGCAGTGGAAAAAGAAATGGTGAAATTTAGTCAAAAAATACCTGGTGAATGTAGGTTGGGGCAGGTTTGAGGGCGAACTTGCGATTGACTTTAACTCCAGTTGTGACCTCCCCCTAAAAAACCATGAACGACGGTAATTTACTATAAGCCCAAAATGGGCAAAAGTGAAAGCGGTATATGAACCAATTTAGATAGAGCTAAAAACTTGAAACTCATATCCCTCCAAGCGGAGAGGTACAAACTAGACATGAAAATGGAACACTCGGGTAGAGACATGACCCAAGATAATGTGGAGAAGAGACGCACATAAACCTATAGGAATGGCTTCGGCGGAATAGGCTGGTAGTCGTCTTTGTCTTCTTTGCCTCTTTCGCTTCTTTCAGGCTGTAATGCAAAATATGCAGAATTACAATTACAAAAGTTGGAATAAATCTCTAAAAGAATGCAGGAAGTTGTAATGTTTATGGTTCCTGGTCAGCAAACGTTAATCCAAAAGTTTTGCTATAGACAGTGGCGAGTGAATGCCTGTTCAAGTCTGATTAATAGTGAGTCAAACGTGCTCAACTGCTTGCTGATATTCGGTGCGTGGTTGATGAAAAATTGGGAAACACGTTTACTCGTAAATGCGTGTCTGCGGTCGCCTATGTGCGAGTTGTACCGCCGTGAAGCCGGAACAAAACGGGGCTATAATCGCCCATGGCACATGTTAGTTGGATTGCGCTGAAACTGAGTCCCCAACTGTTCCCGTGGACGCTTACGACACCCGTAGACGGCCTTTATGCCGCATTAGCCACTGCGCCCAATTCCCTCATCAGGCAACAGGGCCTGGGCTTGCCACCTGTGGTGGAGCGCGAATGGGGAAGGAAGTTCATCCCCCTCTAGGATCCCATGAATTAGTTCGCCACCACGAACGTCATCATTGCTCTGAACTACCATAAGGAAAAAGCCGTGGCTTGAGAGGTTTTTAACGGACATGAAAGCTCGACTCTTCTGGATCAAGTCGGAAGAGAATGACTCCTTCTTAATACTGCTCCTACGGCGCTCCCCGGAGCAGTAGTGAACGTCGTCACATCGACGACCGAAATATCACTGGCAGTAGCGTTTCCACCACTCAGAGTTATTAGATATGTCCAAACGCATTTGCTGGGTGGCACGCAGTGCACACGGTTATATAACAAGATATAGTTTAAAAAACAGCAGAGATCTGGTCTTTCGAAAGTGCGCAAAATTTGGTAGTGA
>CACRXP010000486.1:98868-117893 GCA_902702965.1 Spirometra erinaceieuropaei | reverse complement strand
GACATCGAAAGAAGTTTCTGCAATTTCTTCAAAGAGTTCACAGAGTTGGCTTTCACTTCCGGAGGAACAAAGACGATTATATACACATCCGACCAATGCTTTCCTATTTTGCGGAAGGATAACCGAAGCAAAACATAAATTTCCAGAGAAGGAGGAAATGTTCAAGTCATAAGGCGATTGTGCAAGTGAGGCTCTTATGTAAAGTCGGCATCCACCACCGCGTCTTTCGGCAAGATCCTGGCGGTATAAATTGAGACTATCTATACTGAGTGCCGAGTCTGAAATAAGAGAGTGAGCCCAAGATTCTGTAATGCACAATACGTCTGTGTCAAACTCAACAGCAACACTTCTTAGGTGTGCCATCTTTTGCACGACAGATCTTGCGTTGAGAGAGGCAATACTGAGCGTATTCCTAACCAGGGATAGGAAAGGCTAAGACTCTTGGTGGATAATATACCCAGGTCCTTGATAACCCCAGGCACATATATATCATGACCGTCAATACTTAGTTGAGGTTGATGGTCGTCACCAACCACCATGACTGCGCATTTATGCCAAGAGAAAGACGACATATATAGCACCATTGGGAGAAGGCCTGTAGGTTACTCTTTAGGAGATTGAGCACGATGTCACGATCTGCCGACTTATGCCTATATGCAAATTTCAGATCATCGGCATACCTGAAGGGCTTACCATTCTGAAATAAATCTGGCAGGTCGTTAACAAAAAGACTAAATATAAACGGGCAGAGTACACTACTCTGAATAAATCCACTCCTCCGACGTATGGGGTTGGAGACGGCATTGGAAATTGACAAAACGTTGTCCTCAAGATATAACTTTTTCCGCGATTTCCGATCAACTCGCTCGACCGAATTATTAACACACCTTAATTCCTACGACTGGACTGATTTCTTCCTTAGTTCGGATGTAAATGTTTGCACTGCAAAACTGTACGAAATTTTGGATCCGCTTATTTCTCGTTGTGTCCCCCGTAAGAAAATTATTAATGTTGGGGATGAGTTTTTCATACCCTTACCCTTTCGTCGCAGATTGCGCAGGCTTTATCGTCGTTTCCATCTTCAGAACGATGTTTCTGTCCTGCCCTTGATTCGTGATATTTTTGAGCGGGCTAAGAGATTGTCTGATAAAAAAACAGCTAGCCGATGAGATTCAGTTTACCGAAAACCATTCGTTAAGTGTCTCGAAACTTTTCTCTAGAAAAATACGAACTCACAGAAAGACGCAGCATCCCATCCTCCGAGACGCTCTCGGAAATCCCACAGTTGATGCCCAGTTAACCGCTGATAGCTTCGATGATTTCCTGTCCAAAACGTTTATTGAAGACTCGACCACTCCGCTTCCGACCATCCAGGCACTGACTGGGGCAGTCCTAGAAACTATTACTTTCACTCTGTGGGATGTGATTGTTGCGATTCGGCGTCTTCGTCAATCTTGAAGTCCAGGACCTTACGGTGTTCCAGTAAGCATTTTAAAAGCCGATGCAAATACGATTTTCCCATACCTCTTATGCAAGATATTTAATCTTGCTTTTGAAAGTGAAACCTACCTTGCGGAAGGAATCACACATTTAGCCCATTCCTAAGCACGACAAATCTACGTCATTTGATGACTTTCGGCCGATAAACATCCCCCTCCCGCAGTTTCGAAGATCTTAGAGACATTGATCAAGGATAAGATGATGTGTCACTTAACAGAGAATAACATACTGAATGCTGCTCAGCATGGATTCCTCAAAGCTCGGTCTTGTGACAACTGTCAACTCTCTTTCTTTGACTATGTTCTCCAATCTAGGGACAATGGTTCTGCGCTTTACACAGTATATTTCGATTTCACTAAGGCTTTTGATCGTGGTGACCATGCTCTTCTTCTCTTGAAACTGTCCTCTTTCGGAATAGGTGGCAAACTTTTGAATTTTATATCCTCTTACCTGGGCACTCGTACACAACGAGTTAAGATTTCCAATACTATCTCCAACCCCATACGTGTGAGGAGTGGAGTCATTCAGGGTAGTGTACTCGGCCCGCTTTTATTTTGCCTTTTCGTTAATGATGTACCCGATTTATTTCAGAATGGTAAGCCTTTCATGTATGCCGATGATCTTAAAGTTGCATATCGGATCATGACATCGTGCTTGAGCTCCTAAAGAGCTATCTACAGGCTTTCGCCCAGTGGTGCCGCACATGGCGCCTTTCCCTTTTTGGCATAAATGCTCAGTCATGGTGGTTGGCGACGACCGCCAACATCAACTAAGTATTGAAGGTCACGCCATAAATGTGCCCGGGGTTATTAAGAATCTGGGCGTATCATAGTCCAAGAGTCTCAATCTGTCGGAGCACTGTGCCTTGATAGTCTCCAAATCACGTAGAACGACCGGGTTTATCCTCCGAAACTTTAAAACTAGGGACATTAGAATGCGCCTTTTCAACATGTACGTTAGACCTGGTCTGGAATACGGTTCGTTCTTATTTAGCCTCATGCGTGCTACTGAGCGGAAGAAAATAGAATCCGTTCAGCACTTTTCTACCAAGAGCGTTTTAACCCCGGAAAACCGACATTTGTCTTACCAAGAACGTTGCCGGCTTACGGGCCTCGATCCTTTATGGTTCCGTAGATTACAAAAGGGACTATTTTTGCTATCTAAACGCTTATATAATCACACATGGAACCCACTCGCTTCCTTAAGACACCATGTCCACCCACGACGTAACATTCACCGTGGGGTCTTTTTATTTCTTCCTCTGGCACGTACTGTTAAATATCGTCGGCTCTTTTCTGTAAATGCAATTGCTATTTGGAATAAAGTACCCATGAGTGTGAAAAATCTGCAAAATTATCCTTTATTTAAGAGAACTATTACTCGATTTTTGCATTCAGAACAGCTCCCCGAAATTTCGGGTGCTGAATCTACTGATCGACTGTACCGTAGCGATGGCGTTTGTGGTTTCTGAACACTATGGCCTGTCTCACCATGGACAATTTCGTTGGCCAACAGCTGTTCCTCAACGCCTCTACTTTGACTATCCCCAACTTCATGAAAGAAATTGACGTCCGATAATCTCCGATACCGTGCAACCCCCTCCTCACCCCCTTCTCGACTGTCGAAAATATACCGCCGGCAGTTTTTTCTCCAGAACCCTTCAAACCATAAAAACCACCATTAACTATATTTTTATTCCTTTTCCTCAGGAGTTTTTTCACTGCTGTTCGGATTTGTGTGTAACGCTTCCCTTGACAATGCCTGTAAACTGGCATTAAATAAAAAATATCAAAATTAAAAATTAAAATTATCAAATTATCCTTGTATAGGAACGGCCAGATAAGAGGATAAAAACTTCAGAAGTTTGCCGCCTATTCCGAAAAAAAGAATGTCTCATGAGAAGAGGAGCATGGTCTACGCCTTTAAGAACATTATTGAAAACGCAATAGTTTGTGTAAAGTGTAAAACCAGTGTAAATGGATTAGAGAACATGACAAAAGGAAGGGAACAAACAGGTTATACAAGGCCGAGCTTTGAAGAATTCATGCTGTGCAGCTATCAGCAGGTTGTTATCTGTTGATTGGCACATCAATTATTCTGTGATCAGTAATAACCCAAACAATGGGAGTCCCTTCATAGCAAGGAAAAATGAATTTTCGTATGAATTTTAGAACAGTTAGACAGAATCTGTACAAAATGCAATTCATAGTTTCTGAATTAGTAGTCCGTTAAGAAGAATGATGAGCAAGAAGTGAAGAAAACTCCGATCAAGAATTTAAAAAATGCCAGCATTGATTTTACAGGAGAAAAAACTGTCGTACCTAAGACGAAAAAATGCGGGCAGGACTGACCTGCATGTTGCGGTGTATAACGGATTATAATCAGGCATCGTCAGGGAAGAGATGAATGTCAGCGTTGAGAAGTACGTATACGAGTCTGACAGGACTGGCCCGCATGAGGTATTGTATAAGGGACATAAAACGGACATCGTCGGGGCAGAATTGATATACCGAATGAGACTATTCGCGTCAAAGTGGCGAGACGAGAGGAACCCAGACGCGATCGGCCACAGTACGCTTCGAGCCCGCCGAGGAGGAGGGAAGGGAGGTACGACCGAACTACTAGTAGACGGCGAATACTGAGGGTTCCGCCGTGCGCGTCGACAGACCGCATGAGGTCGAAATGCGGGAGACGACATCAAAAACCGCGAAAATCATTGCTATATGGGAGAGGTGGTAGCAGTGGATTTAGTAACCAGTTTAAAACAAGGATTTCTAATGATATAGTTGAGGGTTAGCACGTGATCTACCGCTAAATCCCAGGAGGACCCTTCTCAAAGTCAAAAAGCTGAGTGTTCGGGAACGAGACCGTTAACAGTGCCTTTATGCTTTCCGGTGTAATGTGTTTGTGTCATTTCGACTTGAATACCAGTAACTTAGGCGATAATCTAATTTCAGGCGGAAGATTATTCCAAAGGAAGTCATATTTTGAAGCATAGAAGAGGGAGCGCTTAGATGTAGTACAAAGAGGCGGGGGAATCACCATGCAGGAGTTGCGCGTGGCATAAGACCGATCTCACGGAGTGATAGGGTCAATGAGCGGAAGATTGGTGCTAGAGGTGATGCGAAAAAAAATGCAAAGGCCAACTTCGAGTCTTCTAAACCATAAAAACTTAATTTTCGTCAGCTGACATCTCTGAGTATAAGAAATACTGCACGAAGATTGAGAGAATAGTTTCCGAGGGAAAATCCTCTGAACATTTTCGATTTTACTTAGGTTGAACGCGTTCATTAAACCCAAGAAAGGACAGCAGTATTCGAGGACTGGAAGAACAAATATTTGATAAAGTCTTAGCTTCATTTCCGGAAGGAAAAAATTATGCGATATAAATCCACATATATGTGCGGCTTTGGCAGAGATCCTATCTGCATGAGGTGATAAAGCAAGCTTACTTGTATAACTATTTGTATAACTTTGACCTAGGTCCTTTATGGTGAAGCATTCTGCGAGTGAGTTATTCTGAAAAATTATGCGACCAGGAATTTTGGCAGGACCAAAGGACATGGAACTACACTTGGATGATGAAAACTCCATCTGCCATGCTGAACCCCATATGCTTTAGCGCAGGAAATCGGCATTAATTTTTTCAACACAAATGTTTGCGGTGTCCTTAGAGTATGGGTAAACACACTTGAGGTCGCTGATAGAAGCGAACAGGCGAGTCCCAGGTAGCAGTTCAGAAGATGAAGATGCGATCACTGGAACTGTTCCAGTGATCGCATCTTCATCTTCTGAACACTTGAGGTCATTGGTGGAAATAAGCGTTAGAGTTCCGAGTTCAGTCGAAATATCATTGATGTAAAGAAGGAAGAGTAGCGGGCCCAGAACCGTACCTTAAAGTACGCCACTCGTGATCGAGTGAGTTGTTGAGTATCTATTACCGACCATGACTTTCTGATATCGGTTGGACAGATAGGACCTGATGAAGTCAAGTAGAGGCGGCCGGATGCCGAGAGCTTCCAATTTTACCGAAAAACGTCTATGGGGCGCCTTGTCCGAAGGCTTTTCTAAGATCAAAGTAGATAACTACCACTGACCGCCGCTCATTACGAAAAGAAGTGATTAGATTACGAAATGCCAAATGGCAAGTTTCGTAGGATCGTTCAGGTAAAAATCCATGTTATGTACAGCTCAGAAGCCGATTAGCTGGACAGAAGTCAAGAATTTCATCGAAAATTATCCTTTCACGAAGCTTTGCTAGAGACGGCGTTTTGTGCATGCCCCGGTAGTTATTAACATCGGACCGAGATCCTGACTTGAAGATGGGGATGATAACTGACGTTTTCCGTGTTTCAGGAAAGAATTCTTTTTGAAATATAAACCGAGAATAAATGACTAAGCAATATGGGAAGGTCGGATGCTTGTTTAATAATCGAATTCGGAATGCCGTCTGTTCCTGAGCAGTGTGAGTTTTTCAGACGACTTATATGTTTCTTAATGAGATCTGAGGAGGCGTCGATTGTACTCAATGTCCTATCTGAAAGGGAGCGAAAGAAAGGGGCCGGTTCGGACTCAATATTAAGGTGTTTTGCAAAGAAAGCAATAAACAACTCCGCCTTGTCAGTAACATCCATGAGGAAGACTTTGTTATCATTTAGCAGAAGTGAAAGTTCGTGATCACGCTTAGAGGACGACCAATGACGGAAGATGTTAACAACGGACCACTGTCATTTTTCAAATTCTTGATCGGAGTTTTTTTCACTTATTGCTCATCATTCTTCTTAACGGACTACTAATTCAGAAACTATGAATTGCATTTTGTACAGATTCTGTCTACCTGTTCTAAAATTCATGTGAAAATTTATTTTTACTTGCTATGAGGGAACTCCCATTGTTTGGAAAGCGTATAGCATTGCCTATTTTGTAGTTGAAACCATACAAATACGAGAAATTAGTCGCAGCGTCAACTGGCCGAGCAGATTGATGAACATTATTCAACAAAATGTTTTAAGCACGCCTTTTTCTATCACTAGATTCACTGCAGATCAGGTGGACAAATGAGTCAAGAGGTCTACATTATTCAGAGTGGATATGGGAGACTTTCTCTTCGAATAATTTTTCAAGAATTGAGAGCAGATTGCCAAACTGTAGTATAGTATGATTGCAGACAGATTAAGCTGCCTATCAGTTACGACGGGTGACTTATGACTAGTAATACCTTCTGACTTACACTTAGTTAAACCATGTTTACGTACAGAGTCCGAGAGCTTACGCCGACCTCTGGTTTTTGCTCTCATCTTGTCTCGAGGCAAGGTGTGATCAAGAAAACTTCTGGCGGACAAGGTAAATGAATTTCAGCTGGAGATTAACGATGTTAAAATAAATTACACCGTAAGAGTAAAGTCGAATGCAAATGCGAATTGCAGAGTGCGACTGGTGATCAACAGGCACAGACTAGCAGAACTCAGAAAGGAGATGGCAACAGGCTGTTCTGAGTGAATAGTCCTGTATTTAAGGAAATTTAACCAAAAAACAGGGGCTAACATCGTTAGGTCTCACAGAAAAAACACTTAAAATAATATGCTTTACTTATCCTGAAATTTCAAACCAGCGGCTTGACCTTGACCTCGCCACTTTGACGCGGATATCCTAATCCGGTTTAGGAACTCTGTTTTTATGCCCACTTCGACTCCCTTCGGCACTATCATATGCCGGTAAGTTCTGTCCGACCCGCTTATTTACACTTATATGAGCGACATTGTTTCGCTTAAAAGCTAATCAAATCAAATTCATTTTGTATTGTTGGAAAGGGGGAGTTGTTACGCTGCTGGCTGACCGTTTTTCACAAGCACGAAGTGAAGGCTGTACAGACTATGTCTACTCGTTCTTAAATTCAGTTGTAATTTTATTTTACGTTCTATGCTGGTACCCTAGGGGTACGTAATAAATTCATTTACTTATTTATTCGCATTATATTCAGAAAGATGTTCAGATCGGTTACATTTGACATATTTCCTTCAGAGATTCCTGTTCTTCGTTAGGTCCAGCCGCTGGTTTTACATTTGAAGATAAGTCGAAGGTATTATTTTAAGTGGCTTTTCTGAGAGACCTAAAAACTTAAGCCCCTGTTTTAGGTTGAATTCCCTTAAACACAGGCCTATTCAGCCAGAACTACCGGCTGTCATTTCCTTTTTGAGTTCTGCTGGTCTGTGCCTGTTAAGCTCCAGTCGCATTCTGCAATTCGTATTTTGTGTATTCGATTTCTCTCTAACTGTGTAATTTGTTTCTACATCGTTAGCCTCTAGCTGCAATTCAGTCACCTGTTCTGTCAGAAGTTTTCTTAATTACAACTTGCATCGAGACAAGATGAGAGTAAAAGTTACAGGTCGGCGAAAGCCCTTGACCTCTGTACGTAAGCGTGGTTTAATTAAATCTAAGTCAGAAGGGGTAACTAAATCTAAGTCCGAAGGTATTACTAGTCATTCGTCACCCGTTGTAACTGGTAGGCAGCTTAATCTGTCTGCGATCATTTTATACTAAAGTTTGGCAAATTGCTCTCAATTCTTGGAAAATTACTCGACGAGAATGTCTCCGATCTTCCCTTTGAAGAATGTAGACCTCTTAACTCACTTGTTCACCTGATGCGCAGTGAATCTAGTGATAGACAAAGGCGTGCTTACAACTCTTTGTTGAATAATTTTCCTCGATCTGCTCGGCCAGTTGACGCTGCGACTACTTTCTCGTATTCGTGTGGTTTTAACTACAAAGTGGCCGATTCTATACGCTTCTCCTCCCGTAGCAGAAATCGGCCCGCCTTAGTCAAATTATTTTCATCAATCGCGGTTGACACAATCTTTGCCCATCGAGATCGTGTTACTGCGTACCTGGAAAATGCGAAATTTTTCCTCTTTCATGATCTTACTTCTATGGAGCGTCGAATTGGGTCCCTCTTCTCACGTAAACCCACTGCTGCTCAGTCGAATGCTCACAAACTCGGTCATAATACAAGTGGTCGTGAGGATTCAGCTTGTCCTACTTCTGCGAAATCTGACTCCCTTCTTCCCCTTACTCCTACATCTACATCTCACTCAGGCAACTTGACGCATTTGCCTGCCCCTTAACTAGCAGCAGCAGCAGCAGCAGCAGCAGCAGCAGCAGCAGCAGCAGCAGCAGCAGCAGCAGCAGCAGCAGCAGCAGCAGCAGCAGCAGCCCCATTTGTCCTTTCGTATCCTCCGGATAGCCCCTTTGGGACACATGAAAATCCGTCTACATCATTTAGACCGATAACTCCTGTTCAACAAGGTGCTGCAAGCTCTACAGTTAAGTCACCCGTGGCTGGGCTTCAGAACGGCGAGACTCCAAAACTGAATCAGACTCCGACCCAAAAGAAGAGTAGAGCAATTCCATTTAAGGGTATGATTTCATAATTATCCGACTGGCTGACCAAAAACCCAAAATTTTACTTCGCTATATTAACAGTAGACTAAAACGCAAGGACCCGTCGCAGAAGTGGAGGATGATGATGGTGTATAAACCATCGTGAACGGTACTTTGCCTCGGTGTTCACTAACGCAACGAAGTTTCTCAGTCACAATGTCAGCAATGCATTTGAAACCGCTGCTCCTGTGCTTTAATCCATACTCTTTCTCACATCTTTAGCGGAAAGAGAGCTACAAAATCAAAAGGAAGTAAAGTCGTCAGGTTCGGACAATAAACAGATTTAATTCTTGAATGAATTGGCAAATGAATTCTAATCCACTAGAACGCACCTCCAATTCGTCTTTCGAATTAGAGAGGCTGCCATCCGAAGGAAAAACAGCAAATATCTTCCCAGTAAAAAAAGTAGGGCTCGCAACGCCGTCAAGTTTGCTGACGATGTTAAGCTGCGGAGAGCCGTCAGGGCCGACGCAGACAGGTAGGGCTTCAAGAGAGTCTCAACCGAATGAGCAGTTGGTTAGCTCGTTGGCTCCTCAGTGTATGGTCCTGAGACTCCGCAACAGAAAAACTGGTAGGGAGGATGATTCCTTTTAATGCCTACTTGACGGGCAGCTCCTTTCAAATGCTGAGAAACAGAAGGACCTCGGCGTCGTAATGGCCTTCTCCCTTAAACTACCGTGACAGTATCAAAGGGCAGCTGATCGGGCGATATGGGTGCTATTTTCAGTGAGGAGAGGATTTGTGCAGATCGATAAGGAACTGTTCGGAAAAACCTTCGGGGCATTCGTTCGGTCTCACTTGGAGTATGCAGTTTAGGCCTGCCGACCGTCGTTCAAGGGGGCTTATCAGGAGATGGAAAGAGTACAAGCGATGGCTACGGAAGTCGTTAATAATATAGATCATCTGCACTGTGAAACCAGACTAGCCGCACATAATTTGTTTCCTCTCAGTCACAGGCAAGTACGCGGCGTTCTCAGTTAAACCTACCGGAATTTCAGAGGCTGTCAGTGTGCCCAAGACTTTGACGAATTCCTCGAATTGGCTGGGGCGGACCGCCTGCGTAGTCATCCCTTCAAACTGCTGAGGAAGATAGTCCATGCGGACGTCTGACGGAACGCCTTCTCCCAGAGGACTGGAGCATGGAGCAAGAAAGCATGGAACGGACTCCCTGATGCGTTGGCTCTTTCCAAAACCGCTGAACCCTTTAAGAGCAAACTAGACACTCCTTTTCTGAGAAACTGCTGCACATATAATCCCGATTGTTTTAGTGGAGGCAGTTCGCGCCTGGCTCGGACTTACCGTGAAATGTTGAATTTCCAGATTTATTGATGCAACAATTGATTCTGCTGCTGTTTTTCGATATAAATATGCAGGTCAGGGGTGAAAGCCGTATTCCCTTGATGATCTAATTTAAATTAACTTAAAATGACTTACATGATAGATGTGACTTGAAAAGAACTGCTATCATATACCTATATATATATGTAAAGCTGAACACGTTACTTTTTAACCTATGTCCGTAAGTGGGATCCTCACAGGTTCTGCCTGTCTTGCTTATGCATACTAAATTATTCTGGACTGAGTCAGACCGTTGTGGAGTACACGAAACCGCCGACTGTTGGGCCGTTCGCGTAACCCTCACCGAGTCTGTTTAAACTAGCTACTTTATAGCCTGCCTAGATTAATTCACCTCAGTTGGCATACTTTGTGCCGC
Organism: Spirometra erinaceieuropaei; assembly: GCA_902702965.1. NCBI lineage: Eukaryota > Metazoa > Platyhelminthes > Cestoda > Diphyllobothriidea > Diphyllobothriidae > Spirometra > Spirometra erinaceieuropaei. The sequence continues at coordinate 107,242 of CACRXP010000486.1, read as the reverse complement.
CCGTACGTGTAAACGGTGTGAGCAAGCAGATTTAGACGAAAACATGAGTCTATAATGCGGCATGATTATCAAAATTTAAACACAGCGCTTACTACAAAATGTCTCGAGGCGTACAGTCAGAACGGTGTGGCATGGAGTCAGAAAAATGTGGCGTATAGTCAAAAAGATAGTATCAGGTTACGCGGGGGAAGACGGGAGGTTCTAACAAATAGCACGAGGGTTGAGAATAAACAGAAGGCCGTAATTTTTCGAGACAAACAAAAAATGGGAAGTAAGCGATAAAAGTTCTCGTTAGAAAGAGCAAAATACGTGGGGAGGTACACTCTTGGTTGGCCAAAGACACTGCTCAAACAATATCAACGACTTCATCTGTTTGAATGCAGCTGAGCGCGCACTATTGCAGTTAACATTGACGACTGACGTAGCAGTTCAGCGACCAGACCATGTCAAAGGCTGAAGGGAATAAATTTGGTAAAACGATTGATAATGCGCTGGCATCAGAAAGTTCCTGGGTGCATCTGGACTGTAGAGTCGCAGCATGCAGGTTAACTTCATTTTAGAGAGGAACATTTGTGCCTTCGAGCAGAATTGTTCAAATTCAATAGACGACCTCTGCCTCTCAATGTGTCCGTGTTTTCCCCAACGCCAGCGGACTATGCAACCATTGATTAATTTGCATACGTGGAAAACTTGCCCGCAGCAACTTATGGATCCAAAAATGGTATTTACCGTTCCGGCGTTTCATCTGCCACCATCAACGACGTCGAAGGAACACTGAGGTTAGGTGCTTTGGTCGCGGCATAATATATCCAGATGTCACGCTTAATGAGCTTGCTTGTGGTGCTCCGGCGATATCAGCTGTAATTATATATTTTTCATGGACGACAAAATAGGCATATTGAGGGCATAACTGAACCTCTAAAATCCATTCTGTTGAAAAAGAGTAATTCGGCTATTATGGCTTCTTACACCTCGAGTAACTTAAATTCATTCAGTCAGTGTATTTGAGGGAAATGGGCTTACGCCTTTGAACTCCCTATTTGTACATAAAAAAATCGATAGACATGCAAAAATGTGAAGATATTACAGCATTAAGTTAATGCATACAATGATTCACATATGTCACTGGTCACATGGCTAAAAAGTCATATCGTCCGCTTGTTGCTGCAGCATATATCTGTCAAGGCGACATTTAAATGTCTCCACAGATTGAGACATAACAACCGTCTCGGTCAGGTTAATCCACGGTTCCACGACACGGTTGGAGAAGAAATATTTTCTCACATTCAGTCTACCCTGTGGCACACGTAGCTTGAAGGGATGTCCCCGGAGGTGAGTTGTAATGGCAAGTTGGAAGAAGTCATCGCGCCGAAGGGCACAATCCAAGCCGCGCACGATACGGAAAGTTTGTATCATGTCTCCGCGCAACTGCCTATAACTCAGAGGATAGAGATTAAGGTTAGTTAAGCGGATCTGGTATGGCAGTGCACTTTGACCTCTTATTAATTTTGTTGCTCGTCTCTGCACCCTTTCGAGCAGATCGTAATCCTGATGCGCCCACGGTCTCCAGGCCTGAATAGCATATTCGAGATGGGGCCTTATAAACGTGCAGAAGACTTTTGTAAAGCAGTCTTTATCGAAAACTACGAATGCCCGCTTGATGGCATATAGCATTGAGGTTGCGGCCTTGGCCGCCTTACAGCATTGTGTAGAAGGCTTAAGGCTGTCTGCAACCCAAACTCCGAGATCTTTCTGAGTTTCTGCTTCTCGGAGTGGCATTCCGTTCAGATGGTATTGCCGCGTACTAGGGGTCTGATTTCCGAGGCGCAGAATGGTGCATTTGTTCAAATTGAAGGACAAGAGCCATCTGCGGGACCACTCGTCCAATCGACAAAGATTTTCTTGGAAGTTGGTCTCATCGGCAGCGTTCTGGATGACTTTCCAGATTTTTATGTCGTCCGCAAACATGGCACAACCACAGTCCAACCCATCTACACAATCATTGATGAACAAGAGGAAGAGGGTTAGTCCGAGCTCCGAGCCTTGTGGGACCCCAATCTCTATCATTAAGAAGATGAATTTGTGTAGACAGATATAAAACAACATCAGAAGAACATAGGCCTATCGTATCACGGTCTGTTAAGTGCTGTGACAAACAGGCGGTGTCAACATTTACGTTCCTGGGCACAACAGGTTGAGCAAGTAAGTGTCGTCAGAGTGACCCAGTTAAAGAAAGTTATTTATCCAGGTTGCCCAAAGTTAACGCTGGCCCATTAAGCTAGGCCAAAGGAGCGATTATCTAAGGGAAGTTATGCGTATTTCAGTTAAAATGATTTATCTGAGTGGAAGAATGCTCGCGCGGACTCGCCATATTCTTTCTAGACCATTCGGGAATATTGTTTTACATCGAAGGGTTATTTCTTGACTAACTCCATCAAGGCCTCACTTAATGACGTGGGTATGCGCTTCAGGACAAGGTCATCAACCTCCGACAAAAATTTTAACTTACCATTGAGACTGATCTGCGTGCCTTGATCCTGAAGTCGGTCTTTTGCTTGAGGCCTCAGTGGCGTGAGCGAGGTGTGAAGGCCATGTGGGTCGGAGCGAAAACTGCGTATAATAATGGAAAAAATACCCTGTAGGTTTTTGAAATGCCTTCCAACGGACATACAGTTTCTTCTAAAACTTTGGTTTTTAACTTAGTCTCCCTATCCATGCAAATGTTTTCAAAACGACACAGGTGTCTGCGGGTACCCGGACAATTCGTATCTTGATCCCTGAAACGCAAACTGAAACGCACAGCGTCTTTCGTGCAGTGGGGGCTCTAAAGACATCCGCATTCTGGGTGCGTCAGGTCGGCGTATAGGTTATGAATTTCGTTCGGTGCGATTGGATTAATTAATCCTTATAGTACTTATAAGATTTGCGTTTTTAGTGCCTCAGTTTGCACGCCATTCGTGCACGAGGGTGTGTGCCCCTAATTTCAAGGGTGTCCCTTGTCACTGGGCATACGGAAATGTTGCCCCGTGCACCAGGATGTTCAACAGGCCGGCTGCCAGCGCTCGCACAAAGTTTTGCGTTTTTAAAGTCTCTCATATCGCCTTCCATACTTCGGTAGCCGTTCAGGAATTAGAACTGAACTCCAGTCGTATTCCTACACAGCAAGTGCCTGTCCCTCCTCCAATTGATCTGGCGAAGCACAACCCCACCCAGGCGACTGAACTAAAGCCAGATAAGCAACCTCCCCAAAATGCTAACTTAAAGACAAATAAAGTAGAACCAACCTCCAGCCCACCGGAAAAATCTGTTTGTTGCTTTTGGGCCCAGTAATCCTTTAGTTGCAACCCAAAAAGCCAATGTGGGCGCGCATAAAAGCGGAACTTCTACACTACTACCACGGATTTCGACTGTTAGGTCTTGAAACCAAAATTGCTGGTGGAATTTGCCTGCAACTCCTTATGGGGAAGACTCTTACACGGCGTGAAAGAAACCAGGTTGGCGGTTGTTCTCTTTAACTATTCCATCTAGCTCGTGAGAACTGTTGCAGATATATTTAGACTTGTGCCGTTCGCTGTCTTTATCATAGTCCCGTTCATGGAATTACTACTCCCGTTTTATCTCAAATTCTTCCCCTTCATGTTGCCAAGTACCTTCAAGGACAAAGACAAGGAGGTATGATATCGATAGTCAGTTACCTCATCCTCATACCTAGGATGAAAAAAGGAGACGAGTACTTCAGGCGAAATTGACAATGGCCAAGTTTTTGCAAGACACTGTTATGAACACGACTGCTGCCTCAGCAAAGGGAAAAGATATGCCAACTATAATGGAATTTCAGGAATTTATGAAGTTGGTACGCCGTCGTTGATTTGGCCATTAGGGCTGCTCCTAATGAATTTTCTCCTGTCTAACGTGCAGTCATTGTAGAAAACTGAATTGAAAGTAGGGCAAACCAGATGTTGCAGTCACTTAAGTTGCAACGAGCATAATTATATAGGCGAACAGGTTGTCTAGCACTAATAATACACCGGCGCTTCGCCTCCTAAAGAGCGCACACACGTAACGGCAGACACTGCCGCGTCTTTCTTACACGTCGCTGTACCTTTCACTGAATTAAGGTTAAACATCCTTGGTGGTGGGTTAATCGTTTTCAAAGTAATACCTTCTCATTATGGATCACAATGCGCAAGGCGATAGTTGACAGAACAAGACCTACATGTCTTTTTCTTCGGCCATTTCCATCTTTTCTCTCCCTTGTTGAACATTATTTGCTGCCTGACCCAGATTTACGTGGTCGGATATTTTTACTGAATTGACACCGAATTGTTCGAGCGAGTAGCTGAAAATGATAGTCTATGCCACTGAGTCTGGTTTTACTTTCATATTTGTTTTTACGTACACTTAAGTTTTACTGTTGATGAACTAAATCCAGCATTTTGCCACAAGACCTTTTATAACTAAAGATTTGTGATCGTTAACGTCCAGGCAGCTTTCTGTTTGTAAAATAGCAGGGCAAAGTGGCCCGTTGTGGTCAACTACATCACCAAAGTAACTTACTGAAGACATCAGCGGGCATAAGGAAAGCCTCTTAGTGCCTTCCTGGACCTTTGGTGTACGGAGATGGCATGCCAACTGCCTAAACTCTCCTCGGGAGTCTGGCGCCGACAAAATGTGGTGGCGGGCGATTATTCGGAATGCTTAGGAGCGATAATGACGAGTACTTCAATACGTATAAGTACGAAGAATACAGCGGCACAATAATCTTCGTGTGCGCCTCTTGCAGGTCCTCAGACTGCTTACAGAATACCTCGAAGTACTATAAACCGCCTTGAGACAGCAGACTGCATACTTCGTGGCCTCGATCATGCCTGATGGATGTATTCTAACTGACGTTTTACGAGGTTCATTTGCATGTGCGATGGTCTGTGCTGACACATTTGGTAAGCTTGACTCCTCATTCCCACCCGCAGAGACCGAATACCGGGGGTTCGACGACAACAGCGACGTCTTTGGGAACTGTTTTTAGCAAACTTGTGGATTGACCTCCTCATTGGCTCTCTCGAGAAAGGATTTCGTTCTATTCAGGAGAGCACTACTGATAGGATAGGGTAGGCGATAGAAATATGTGCAAACGACTTCGATCGTTTTTAATTGGCCATGTGAGATAGCCTGAGAATGTCATAGTGACTCAGAAAATTGCACAGAGAAGCCTTACGAAGTGGCTGGAAATCCCAAGTTTTCACTTATTCAAGGGTTCTACATTAGCTAAGCCACTGATTATCGAGCTCATTCACGGGTGGCGGATAGTAGAACGGCCTGCGGCGAGGGATATCTACAAAATAAGCAGACTCAAATCTGGGGAAGTAGTCTAGAGTCAGCAGCGACAGCGTTACCAGGCTGCGGAGGTTGAGATCTGAAACGCTGACGGTCTTATAAAACGTCACAAAGGTTGACTGTTGCACTATGGCATGGTGGCCGTGAACCGCCATTAAATAATTTCGCTTGTCATCACTTCCTTGCAGCTGGATTCTTCAACCAGACCGTTTGAAGAGACAACCTCGAACGAATAATCTGAACGGCCGCTGGTTACCTGCTTATGCCGAAAAAGCTCCGAGAAATCCCGTCTGAAATGTCCTATTCGCGTATTAAAACCTGTGCCACGGCGTCTGCGGGAACGGCGGGCTCAACGACCATGGTACGGTACTGCAAGCTGGACTACTTGATCAAGAACATGCACTCGGTACTGGATGCTGAAATGTCTGATCGTTCCTGGAATGGGGTATCCAGAGTCTGACGACGAAAAATCTTCATCGGCTCAACGTGGATGTCTTCTGCCTGTCCGAACTTCGAATCCACGTTTCAAGCGCATGACAAATAAAGATCCAATGGGCCAATCCTCTTTCTGCTTTAGTTGAAAGCGGTCCACGCGAATCTTCTGGTAGACGCGTTGTGGCCATCGTCCTCGTAGAAAGCGAATCATGCACATGTGTTGGAACCAGTCAATGGCCGGGTGGGTTACGTACATCTGAGGAGTCACTTTACGAACACCTCTGCGTCTCCACGTATGCACCAACATCATCTGGCAACCAGCACGATAAGGGAACCTTCGTACATCAGTAAGGAGTGGTTAAAAGACTCCTCGTGATTTACTGATTGATGCCGAGGACTGGAATGGCGGGACCATGTCTGTCAACTCTTCTACTTATTTTTGCCGATAAGAAGCGACTTTTCGTCACCAATACGCACTTCTGGCACCGCTACAAACATCCGCTGACCTGGTATTCAAACGATGACTGTACGGCCAGTCGGATTGACTACGTTCTAGTCGGTTTAAGGTTTTGCGACCGGGTACAATTTAACAGATTGATGCATAGCGTTAAAATTGGCAACACCCAGGAAGGCAGGTTTCCCTGGTACCCAAAGTCTGACCGCGCGCAGTCCTTATCAGTACAGCATGGATGTCTGCTGCCTATCTGAAGTCCGACTTCCTGACTCAGGCTCTCGAGAAATAAAGATCCCTGGAGTCGACTCATAATTCACCCTGTACTACAGGGACACACGCGACTCTTCGGGTAAACACGGTGTGACAATGGCCCTCTTAAAACAAGTGAACCTTGCTTTACCTGCTTGGAACCATTCAATGACCGGATGGCCTCCGTGCGATTGAAGGGTCACTTCACAAAAGTCTCAATCGTCTTTGTGTACCTCTTAACTTCAACTGCCGGACAGCGCTATAAAGAGGCGTTTTACTCGCAGCTGCAAGCGTTAGCTGAAGGACTCCCACGCCGCGATCTGCTGATTGTTGCCGGTGATTGGAATGGTGAGAATGGACCCGGGGACTCCACAAACAACATCTTATTGGCCGCTTTGTACGTGGTTCTCGATGCGAAAGTGGCAAGAGATTTCTGAACCTCACTGTCCAGAGCTGTCTGCTGATAACCAACACGGGCTTCCAGCATCGCAACAAACATCCGCTGACCTGGTATTCAAACGACGGTCATACAGCCAATCAGGTTAATTACATCCTATTCAGCTCAAGGTTCCGCAGCTGGGTTCACGATTGCCGATGGATGTGTGGTGCCAAGACTAGACCATGTCCTCGTTCGTACACGTTTGAAAGTTCATCCCTTATCTGCGTCAAAAATGCCACGTCCTAGACGCCTCAATGTCACAAAAGTCGGGCAAACCAGCACTGCCGAGGCCCCGAGCAGAGAAATCCGGTCCTTTTTTTACGACCCCAGCCGACGGAGAAGGCAGTACCAAGTCGTCACTGAAAACGTCAGTCAATGGGACAGCTGGAAAACTCTTGGATATATCTAGCGACGCCGCAGTGACTGGATCAGTGGAAGAATCCTGCACTTGTCTTCGCTGACGGCTTGAGCTAGGTCCTGTAATGTTTCTTTCCACCAACTCCGAAAGATGACGGCAAAGTCAGCCAGGGATGACCAGAAGCAATATTCAGCTGAAATAGCGACCTCCATAGAACGCTGGTGACACATAAAATCTATACCAACGTGTCCGCCAAGTTAATGGCAAGCCCTCAGCACAGCGTGACTCTGTTTGCGACATGAATGGCGGCTTTACCGCCGACAACTCGGCCAAAGTCGAGCGCTGGCGTAAGCGCTTCGATCACCATCTCAACTTAAGTGCCCAACCTATCACGCCCTTGCTCTCCTCTGCATCGGAGTTTCTTCCCTCTCCAATCTATGCAGTGCCATGTGACCCCCTTCTGTGGGAGAAGTCACCGATGTCATACAAAGGCAAGGCAACAACAAGGCACCCGAGAAGGACAGTATACCTGCAGAAATAAAAATCATATGTCGACACTCTGGCGCCCTCGCTCCATGAGGTAATTGAACAAGCGTGGAGAAACGAGGTTGCTCCTTATGACTGGGGCTTAGGCATCCTTGTACCTACGCTCAAAAGGGGAGATAAGACAAGATGCGAGAACTACCGCAGCATAAGCCTAATCGACGTTACTGCGAAGATCTTCGCTATTGTCCTACTCAGGTGATTCCAGGCTGTGCGTGACTTTAGGACGAGGCTCAACCAAGCCGGATTTCGTGCTGGACATGGATGTGCAGACCAAGTATTCACATTGAGGCGCATTCTTGAATTCCGTCATAGCTTCCAACAACCGACAGCCATCCATTTTGTTGACTTTGCCGCCGCGTTCGATTCCGCCCATCATGAGTCCCTGTGGCGGATAATGACACCAGATAGTGTACCGCCAAAAATCATCGCCATGCCCAAGGCCTATTACCGTCCCACCATTGCGCGAGTTCTGGTCCGTAACAATCTTTCCCAACCGTTCGGTATTCGGTCTGGCTTTCGACGATTCTGTTCAAATACGTTATCGAATGAATTCTTGGGG
>CACRXP010000486.1:80929-97526 GCA_902702965.1 Spirometra erinaceieuropaei | reverse complement strand
TTATTAGCTTCAGGTCTTGGTAATCTGCAGTCTATGGTGTCACGGTTGGACGAGGTCGCTAAGTCTGTTGGTTTACCCATAAACGCAAGGAAGACTAGTGTTTTCAAGCTGCATCCCTAACCAGGAGAAGGCACCTCTCGGGATTGATTTCCGTCAACTTAAAGATGTTAAGTTTTAAATACCTCCGGTCGAGGTTGCTGCTTAATGGATAGAGTAAGGACAACATTGTCTCGCGTAAAATAAAGATCCCTGGAGTCGAATCGCACTATATCCTGTACCACAGTGGCCCGCGCGATTCTTCTGGTCGACACGGTGTGGCGATCGCCCTATCGCAACAAGCAGACCCCGCGCTACTTGCTTGGGAACCAGTTAATGACCGGATGGCCTACGTGCGACTGAAGGGTCACTTCACGAACATCTCCATCGTCGCTGTGTACGCACCAACTTCGGCTGCCGAACAGCGCGATAAAGAAGCGTTTTACTCTCAGTTGCAAGCGCTAGTTGAAAGACTGCCTCGCCGCGATCTGCTGATTGTTGCTGGCGATTGGAATGGTCGAACTGGATCTGGCGACCCCACAACCAGTCATGTTATTGGCCGCTTTGGGCTTGGCTCCCGATGTGAAAATGGTGAGAGATTGCTGAACTTCGCTGATTGAAACCGACCGCATGTCACCAACACATGTTTCCAGCATCGCAAGAAACATCTGCTGACCTGGTATTCAAACGACGGCCATACGGCCAGTCAGATTGACTACATACTAGTCAGCTCAAGGTCCCGCAGCTGGGTTCACGATTGCCGATTGATGTGTGGTGCTGAGACTGGTAACGCCCATGGGTCGGACCATGTCCTCGTCCGTACACGTTTGAAAGTTCATCTCTCATCCGCGCCAAAAATGCCACGTCCTAGACTCCTAGATGTCGCAAAAATTCGGCAAGCCAGTACTGCCGAGGCCCTAAGCAGAGAAATCCGGACCTGTTTTACGACCCGAATCGACGGAGAAGTCAGTAACCAGTGGTCGTCACTGAAGACTTCAGTCTATGGGGCAGCTGAGAAAATCCTTGGATACACCCAGCGACGCCGCAGTGACTGGATCAGCGGAAGAACCCTGGAGTTGTCTGCTCAGACGGCTAGAGCTAGGTCCCGCAACGATGACTACTTCCGTCAACTTCGGAAGATGATGGCATAATCGGCCAGGGATGACCAGAAGCAATATTCAGCTGAAATAGCGACCTCCATGGAATAGGCCTCGAACGTTGGTGACACTCGTAAGCTCTATCGTCTGATCCGCCGAGTTAGAGGTAAGCCCTCTACACTGAGTGACTCTGTTCGCGATGTGAACGGCGGCTTTATTGCTGACAACTCGGCCAAAGTCGAGCGCTGGCGTGAGCACTTTGAGCACCATCTCAACTTCGATACCCAACCTACCTCGCCATTGCTCTCCTCCTCTGCGGAGTTTCTTCCCTCTCCTACCTATGCAGTGCCATGCGATCCCCCCTCCGAGGAAGAAGTCGCCGATGCCATACGAAAGTTGCGCAACAATAAGGCACCCGGAGAGGACGGTATACCCGCTGAAGTCTTCAAGTCTTGTGTCGACACTCTAGCGCCCTGGCTCCATGAGGTGATTGAACGAGCGTGGAGAGACGAGGTTGTTCCTGATGACTGGAGCTTAGGCATCCTTGTACCTATCCTCAAGAAGGGAGATAAGACGAGATGCGAGAATTACCGCGGCACAAGTCTCATCGACGTTGCTGCGAAGATCTTCGCTGTTGTCCTACTCAGGCGATTCCAGGCTGTGCGTGACTCAAGGACGAGGCCCAACCAAGCCGGATTTCGTGCTGGACGTGGATGCGCGGACCAGATATTCACACTGAGGCGCATTCTCGAATTTCGCCATAGCTACCAACAACCGACGGCCGTCTGCTTCATTGACTTTGCCGCCGCGTTCGATTACGTTCACCGTGAGTCCCTGTGGCGGATAATGGCGCTGGATGGTGTACCGGCAAAAAGCATCGTTATGATCAAGGCCTACTATCACTCCACCACTGCGAGAGTCCTGGTCCGCAAGAATCTTTCCCAACCGTTCGGTATTCGGTCTGGCGTCCGACGGAGTTGTATCCGGCTACCAATACTGTTCAACTACGCTATTGACTGGATACTCGGGAGGGCCCTACGCGAGAGTGACGGTGTTGAATTTGCACCCGGACATCGACTATGCCGACGATATCGCCTTACTTGCTTCAAGTTTTGGTGATCTGCAGTCTATGGTGTCACGGGTGAACGAGGTCGCTAAGTCTGTTGGTTTACCCATAAACGCAAGGAAGACCAAAGTGTTCTCAAGCTGCATCCCTGACCAGGAGAAGGCACCCCTCGGGATTGATGACTGTCAACTTGAAGAAGTAGACAGTTTTAAATACCTTGGGGCGAGGCTGCCGCCTAATGGACAGAGTTAGGATGACATTGTCTCCCGCATCGATGCTGACCGCTGGGTTTTTTCAAGCCTTCGGAGATGCCAGTGGAACCGACGTGACCTCTCCATCGCCACTAAGGTTCGCGTGTACCGTGGATCTGTCCGGTCTGTCCTTCTCTACGGTTGTGAATGCTGGGCTTTGCGCGTGGAGGACGAGCGAAAACTGGAGGTATTTGACCACCACTGCTTGAGTACATCAGCTTCGCCTCAAATGAGGCACTCGTCACTCGCTGCGACAACATCGCAAAGATTACGCAGGCTATCTAAGAGGGACTATTAAGGTAATTTGGGCATCTTAGTCGTCCACCTCAGGAGCTCGATGTTACTGCCCTCGATCCGGGACCGTTACCCCATTGGAGGCGTCGAAGAGGTGGTCAACTGAGAACCTGGCTCGACACAGTCCGTCAAGAAATGGAAGTGGTTCTTGAACCTTCGGTATTCGGTCTCCGTCGCTGGTGAAGAGAATGGGCTGAACTGTCCAGATCTGATGCCGCGGATCGTCACGCGTGAAGATGTACAGTTAGGGATATCATCGAGGCCGACTAGATCAGGCTTGATCGCAGCTGTACCAAGAAAAGTGAGTTAGACAATGTTCTCGTTCACACAGGCCCTGAAGTTCACCTCTTCTCCGCACCAAGCTTGTCATCTACAAGACTAATTGATGTCGCAAAACTACAACAACCCATCATTGGCGAGGTCCTGGTCAGAGAAGCCCGATTTGTTACGTCGTCAGTGTGAGTCAGTGGTAAATGGTCATAACGTAAGTAATCAGTGAGGCAGCTGGGAAAATCCTTGAATTAACCCAGCCACGCCGCAATGACTGGATCAACGGAGGAACCTTACGGTTGTCTCTGTAGACAGATTTTGTATTACGATTCTTTTCACCAGGTATGGGAAATTACGTAAAATTCATCCGGTAACTATAGGGCTGTAATGGCCATCTTCATTAAGCAGGTCTCAAACGTCGGGGACACTTAAAAACTGCCAGCTCTCTGGACTGAGTGACTGTCCGCGATGCGGATGACGTCTTTATTGCTAACATCTTGGGCACCGTCGAGCCTTGCCAGGAGCACTTCGAGTAACTCCTATGCTCAACCCATCATCCTCTCGCTCCTTTCTGCAGCACCGTCATTCCTATCCAGCCTATACAGTCTCGTAGGACATCCCCTCCCACGGAAAATTTGTCGATGCAATACGGAGGCTGTACAACGGCGCTCGGAGAGGGCGTTACCCCTACTGGAATCTGCGAGTCTTGTATCGACGCCCTGGCTCCATGGGATAACAGAGCAAGCGCGAGGAGTTGAGTTTGTTTCTGACGAGTGATACTCGGGCATCCTTGTGTTTGTCTTCAAGAAGGGACACTAAACGAAGTGGGAAAATTATCGCTAGCTGCAAAGGTCACCGCTGTTGTCATTCTCAGGTGAATTTCGAGTGTGCACGTCCCGAGGACTTGACTCATCCGAGGCGACTTTCGGGGTGGACGTGAGTGCACCGGCCAAATAGTTAGAGAAATGCATTCTTGAGTTTCGCCATGACCACCAGCAACCGACGGTCTTCTGCCAAATCGATCGGTTTGTGCATAAACACTGGGAAGATCAAAATATTTCTCAGCCTCAAGAGAAGGAGCTCGCGAGTTTACCTGCTGTCAACTTGAAAAAGTTGGCAGTTTCAAATACCCCAGGGCGAGGCTGCTGCTGCTGCATCACTGGCAGATTGAGGACGACCTCGTCTTCTGGCTCGATATCTCAGTCGCCATAAGAATCTCTGTGTACCGGGCATCCGTACGGTCAGTCCTATATGGTTATGAATGTTGGGCTATGCGCATGGAAACTGGATGTGTTTGTCCACCACCGCCTAGGCGGCATCATTCGGATCTAGTAACAATGACTTTGTCTCGAATTTGGCAGTCCGCATTCATTGCGACAGCATCGCGAGGATACCTCAGGCCATCCAAAAAAGGCGACGGAAGTGACCTTGGCACGTTCTTGGTCATTCTGTCCATGGCCTCAGAGTCGCTGCCCTCGATCCGCTAACGTTGCTCACTGGAGTCGTCGGAGAGATGGTCGACTCAAAACCTGGCTTGACACAGTTCATCAAGACATGCAGGTGGTTCTTGAGCCCTCTGTATTCGGTTTACGTCGCTAGAGGACAAACTGAGTCGAACCCTCCAAATCCTCTTCGACTGGTCGCCACGCGTGTGAAGGTATAATTCTGGACATAATGGAAGCTGACTAGGTCAGGAATTATCACAGCTGTACCCAATACCTCGTCTTCTACGTGCATAACTCAGCGTCCATCGCCGTTAAGAGGTGTCGGTCTGCCCACCTACGGTGGATTATTTTTGGTCCATGTGCTTGCAACTCAGGTGGTGAAGTCGTCCCTTTGCGTTATCTTGGCAAAAACATGACCTGAAACATTTGGAATTATTCCCTTCAAATTAACACTTAGTAGTCGCGACAATCGCCTTTTTGGCAGAGGGAGCCCGACACAACCCGTGCATTGTTCATGAACAGACTATCTGACTTGCGGCCTCGCTCATTCGCAAAAATCCCTTCTACCTACCCTAGCCTCATGTCAGCAGACCGATTTTGTCATCCTAATCGAGGTTAGTCAGCTGGCCTCTTGGTCCAGATTTGGCACGAGCGAAAATGGGGGTCGCAGGAAACAGTCAGAGAGACACGACCTCTGGAACAAGGGTTTTGTTTGCCCGACTTTTAGCATTCCCTTTTCCAGTCCATCACCAGAGACAGAATCAGAATCGTGAAATTTTTCTTCCACTTGAAGACCGACACAAGAATGGCCGAGCCTCAAAAATCATGTCCTAATCCGTCTCGTATTCCACAGCTTGGGTGCTACTTTAGATACTGTTCCCATGTGAGGACGACCTCAAGGCGTTGAATAGGCTGGGGAGGGTCAAAAAATCTTCGGTGAAAGTGGGCTGAGGAGACCAATAGTGACTCTTTGGTAATAAGTGTGTAAACGGGGTACTCGCGTCTGCAATCAAACTTAGCCAAACTATCGGCGGTAAGGCTGCTGTTCACCGAACGTAAAGTCACTCGATTCAGAGATTCGACTACTGACACGCGAACTATATTTTTAAAGCTATTGCTGGTGTTGGGGTCTACTTCGTGGGATGCCACGTAGATCTGATAGTCCTTACAACATCATTTTATTAATTTTTCCATGATTTTGCGGATTTGTGTGAACGGTCGTCATTGCGGGGTCTACTCCGAGCTGTCTGGGCAGCAAAAAGTAGAGCCATTGAAATGGATCACTTTTTCCGCCGTCGCTTAATGGGCCCGAGTTCTTCTATTCGCGTCGGAGAGTGGGGACTCCAGTGGTGGCCGGTTGCTGTTGCGCTCCAGGTTCCATGCCCTCGGCCGCCCTAGTTTGCCCTCATTTGTGTGCCAGACCCGAATGCTTCTGGACTTAATTAGGGGTTGAACATTTCGGTCATGGATTGACGAGGTCATAATTGGGCCCAAAATCGTCATCTGCGTTCCAACATCTTCAGCTTAATTGAATGAAATCATTCTCCCTGGCTTCAGAGACACCGTTGGACTACCGGATCAGCAGATAGTTGTGCCCGGGCTGAATACGTGCTGGCTACAAGCAGGTGGCTTGGGTAAGCAAAGTTCAACATCCTTCTGCACTTGTCGTATCTGGTGCGATGACCAAATGGGACTGCTAAGCGTTTGGTTTAGTGGCCCTCTTTAGCCCAATTCGACCAATTCGATCATTGGCAACGACTAAAAAATGGCAAGGAAGTTTTCCAACCAGTCCTTTAAGTTGCGATTAGAATGCGCCTTCACAGTACTGCTTGGGAGTTGATGTGGCGACCTTGACAAAGACGATAGGGATGTTGGGAAGGTATCCTTTCAGTGGTCTGTACGTCTGCCGATCCTTGTATGGGTCATACGCAGTCAGCGCTTAATGCTAGAACCCTTGTAACAGTTGGAGGGAACGTTAATGCGTCCCGACCTTGTATGCCATAGTTTCGTTACGGGCCTAACAGCCCAGCGCACTTCCTATCCACTCACAACGTTGAAGCACGTTTGTTTTGGCGGACGACGTAGCGTGAATCAGTATCATTCACGGATATTTTAGATTATTTCATGTTAGAACTCCCTCCACAAGGAATCCCTAGCATACGTCTGGTTTGTTTTGATCGTTTTTAAATGACCCGCAAAGCAGTTTTGACACGGAAATCTAGTCGTTGGTACTCGCCACGCCACTGTGCCGTCGTCATATCTTGCAGCGTGTTATAGGTTTCTAGATGGATCAGACTCCAACCATCTGCTCTGCATATTCGTTGGGTTCGAAAGTCTTCTCAGTCCACAGTTTGCCTTCCGCGAATTCTGCTATTCTGTCCGCCATCTGTGGACGTCCTGGGTAGCCCGCGTTTCGCTTTCCCGCGCGTTGTCAAGACCAAGTTATCTGCACGGGACTCCAGGGTAGCATTCTGAGCCGTAGATAAATGCTATCGTACTGCAGTATTTGCTTAATAGCGGTGGGTCATCGTGGGGCGTTGTGCTTCATTGATCTCATTTTGCTCTATAACAGCATGGAGGTGGGTCGGTTTCGTTTAGTGGCTTATCCAAACGCTGGGGTAGTTCGAACGAGATGCCCAAGAAGCACATTAATGAATGCGGCATTGATTTCCTCATTGTTGTTTATTAATTTCCTCAGAAATTAACCGCTAACTTAGAGTAAGTCGGTTTGAACCAAGGTCCATATCAAATTTCGGCCTGCGCCCATGACCGTAGTTCAAACTGACGTACTCCCAGTTAGCGGTTAATTCCTGAAGAAATTAAAAAGCAACAATTTCTAAACTGGAGTATCTACCAAAAAGCACGCAGGGAGTGCGGGGACCGATCAATGAACCGAATTCCATGCAGCGACAGAATTTCGGCAAAATACGCGTCTGAGCTTTTAGCTAGTACCTGCGTGCTGCCCGTATGATGTCCTATGTTCCCAATATATACCACTAGCAACCTGTTGGCGATCTAATGAATATTATGTGGTTGTCCCGCCGTGGCTGATGAAATTCGGCCGCATATTCATGCCAAATCTCGGTCTGCGCCTCTGGACCTTAGTTCAAGCTGACGTACTCCAAGGTAGCGGTTAATTTCTGAGGAAATTAAAGGGCAGCAATTTTTAAACTGGAGTATCTACCAAAAAGCACACGGGGAATGCTGGGAGACCCACTGATGAGCCGAATTCCTCGCAGCTGTGCCATGCATCGGCAGAAGGACGTGTCTGGGCTTTTAGCTAGTACCTGTGTGCTGGACGCATGGTGTCCTATATCCCCACTTTCCTTATTCATTCGTACAGCAAAACCATTTGTCATGATGCTCGTAATCAAAGTTCTTGTCTCTCCTAAACTTCTTGTTGAAGATGCATATTACGACCATTGTGGCGATGCGTGTTTTTTCATCTGTCGCTTGCACATAGTTGCCTGATCTCGGAGTTTCAGCATGCAGCCGGTCTTGGTCTTATGGTTGACGTTCAATTTTGACGTTAGAATGCCTTTCCACGATGATTATACCGACGCACATATGTAACCCCGCTTGGGTTAGTAGTGGCTAACTTCAAGTGTACACTTTTATTTCTGTCGGCTTCATGTATAACCTCTATTCTACATAATCTCTTGACCATTTCCTGTTTAGCGGCGACAGGTTAGGTGGTAGGTCCGTATTTTCACTGAAGTGAATTTCACGTTTTAGCTGTAGAAATTCCGCGGGTGGGAACCTAAAATGGTGCCTTCGGATTTTAACCTTCGGAGGAGAATGTGTTGATCCACCTCGGACGTCAATTATTAGTGCCGTTTTAGTTCTAAATTGACCTCTAGAATACCAGAGATCCTCTTGTCGGGGCTTCTTCATCTGATCATTTTGTTCCAACTTTTCTTCCAGGTGAGACAGTCAGGCCAGCTGGCAAATACTACAGATATTATGCGTTTTTCAAGACTATTTGAAGATCAAGTCACTCTGGACTCGTTGCAATACAATCAACTGAAGGCTTTGTGCCAGCTGCTCGAAATTCCCGCATTTGGGCCGAGTAATCTCCTTCGATTCCAGCTGTGGCTCCGTGTCCGTCAACTACGGGCTGAAGATCGCGTAAGTGATTACTTTTCCGGAGTACAATGCTTTGTGCTCTCATCTACGGAAGACTTATCTCTTTCCACCAAAATTCGCATTCTTAGGCGGCCTGAAGTCGCACTGCTGCGTGGGTAGCTTTTGGTTACTCAGGCTTTTCCCCTGCATTACCAGCAGGTTCACTGGTGTAGAAGCTCAGAAGAAATTTGCATTTAAAACTGAACACCAACCGCACCATTACGTTAGTCGAAACACCCAGTTGACTGCTTTCACTGTTAACTGAATGCCTCGTGCCACAAAGCCACCTAGTTAAAACGACTCTGTCATTGATGTGCCGTCGTCAGGCTTTGCTGCTGCGGAGCAGCCTAGACTGACGCAGTTTTCTCCAATCTCTCTAACTGTAACGTCCATACCAATAGCTCATTTCGCTTAATCTAATCCGGAACATCAATTATTCGGCCGTGCTGAAGTTCCATCATAGTGTGTTTTATGTTTCCAATCGTCATATGGGTCAATAGCTGCCACAAAAGGCGGTCTCATCAGCCTAAGTATGGATGTTTGATGCATATCCGGAATTCATCTTTATGACGACTCCGCCGCTCCCTTTATTTGTCACCTGGATAACCTTAGAGGTTCGGTTCTATCGTTACTGGTATTTGCTACTTGCTAGTCACGCTAAGCTTCCACACGAGAAGAACACAACTACACTGGATGCTGTTGCTATTATTTGGAAAAAATTATCACAATGCCGAGAGGTGGTGGAAGTCCAGTAGTAGGATTGTGACAGGTGTTGCGTTTTTGCGTTTGGTAGAAGGCAGTGATTTGCGTGGACCAAAGTATTACAGCCACTACATCGAACATTTCATCCGCCGTGCCCCATGTTGGAGCCACAGACTCTACACGGTTAGTTGAGCCGGCGTAGTCCGCCTGTCAGGAAGAGTCAAATTGGCTGGACGGCGGTTGTTAGTGCGCTTGGGTGTTATGAGCGTTATGGACTGCAAAGCGCTGGACGGTAACGCAATTTCGTTCATATGTGGCCATCATCCACGGGGGCTTAGCACCTTTTGCGGGTTGGCATTTGCCTCACGTTCCAGTACGGGCCTGTTCGCGAGAACACTGCACGGACGCTGGTTTAGAAGTCTGCCCCAGTACACCATTCCCTTCAGGTACGATCGTCAAGTTGGTTGATTGTTTTTTAATAACTGCGAAGGTAGGTACGAATAATGGCCATTTCGTAGTCACTATAGAGAACATTTCCCCATTACCCCCTTTAAATATCCCATATTCATAAACCGTTCATATGCGATTGTGACATATTGTTTCGATTTCGGTATTCTTTCGAGTAGCCGCCTTGACAGTAGCATATTGCTGTTTTGTGCCGTCTTGTGATTGAGAGTTTCCGACGTTGGCCAAAAGGTCTGCTTCCCTGTTGCCGTGTCCCCTGCAGGAATCAGGATGCCGTCTAATAGTAAAGCACCCCATTATCGTTTGAGCTGGTGCAGATCTTCGAGGACCCGAGACTCAGCTCATATTCACTCCACGTGGGCGCCGGTTTTCCAGTTTTCGGTTTTTGTTGGGCTGCTTTACGCGTACCGAGCTAGATCTGCGGATTATCTTCTACCTCACTAACGGTGGCCTCCATGACCGTTGGCCTGCCGGAAGGCTGCATCTTTTGGGAACATCGGCGTTTCTGGGTTGACCAGTAGTGATCAAAATGGCAGCACCTCCCTCTTGGCGTCCAACCCTTATCGAACTATTCGTAAAAAGCGTCAATTAGTGACTTTACATGGTTTATGTAAGCCAGAGACCACAATGGCGAACGCACCGAGCCTTGAGGGACTTTGTTTGGACACTGCTTTCCTGTGTCTCATTGACGGTGAAGGAGTTTATTCTGTTGCTGGTGCAGGACTGCTTTCACTGAATGAACCGGGAAGCGGCGCATCTTTAGTGAACTTGTCAGACTGCACCGTTGAGCTTGGGAAGTCCATTAACACAAGTACCATACGCTGTATCGACTTCCTTTCGGAAACTGTCGTAAATTATGACAGCCCAGGAAGTTAGTTATAGGTACTACGCTCCGGCCTATACCCAGTTTCATTGTGTTCCACTAGGGAGTTTCCTCCAAGATATAAGCGTAGGCGATTGGTATGGATTATTTCTGCCATCTTACCTATCTGCGAAGTCAGGAGGATTAAACTATAGCCCAGCGGCTGTTTGGGTCCTTTTCAACATTGGAAATAGGACCGTTTTATTATATCAGGTCCTGTGGTGCCAAAAGAGATCCAGAGTTCTGCGTAGTATGGCTATACCACTGGGACCGAGGGCATTGAGGCAGCTGGCATGTATTATATCAGGTCCTGTCGCTTTGTTGAGACTTTGGTCTTATGTAACAACCCTCAATTCAGCTGGGATGACTTTAGAAATATTCGTTTCTGGACCTTCCATTCGGAGAGTTGTGTTGGGTTTCTGCCTAACCCAGTGGTTTTGCCGAGTTTACGCCTACCGACTGCCTGTCCCAGTGAGTTGAAAAACCGTTTTTGTTTATTCTTGCTGTGTAGTCATTTACCTCAGGATTTATCACATATCGTCCGGACCCCTTAGCCTCCAATACTTTCCACCGCCAGATCACAGATCGTCTGTTTGGTCAAGGCTTTTAGCACCTGCATCCTCTTTAACCTCATTCGAGGCCAGTAAGTGTTCCTCGCCTGCCCTTTCCGTGGGGGACTCTAGGCTTCGACGTTTAAGTATGTGCCGTCTCAAGGTCGGTTTTGATCACAGTGGGACGGTGTTCTGACGACAGGACACCCTGAACATTGACATACTGACGTTTCATGCGTTTTTTACGTCTATCATGTTCAGGTCTCCGATACTCGGGCCTTTTTGCGGGGATTAGTCTCCGTGCAGGTCTTTTATCTTAACGATCTTATGTGGGCGTTTTTTGTCCTGCAGACGCTTAGTTAGTGTAATGTCAGTTACTGGAGTTCCTGCATCACCTGATCGTCTCTACTCTTTCCTAGTCCCCTCTGTTCATCGGGGATTATTTTGTGCAAGAGGAAGAGGGTAGGCTTCAGCAACAAGTCAGCTTGAGGCTACTCATTGGTTATGAGATTTTATACTAAGCAATTCCACCAATTTTGCACCTTTGCACTTAAAAACTCTGCTCTCACATATGCGGACTCTTCTTGATTCGCAGCACTGTCGAGAGATCCATGTCGTGCCTCACTTGTTCACCACACTTAAAATTGCCCGTGCCTCTCAGAGTTTCCTTTACCAACAGACTAATCACATTACTTGCAGTTGGATGTTTACAGATACATCTGCCCATGAGAAATTTCTCACACATGTTTAACTTAAAAGGGGTACCGGGTTTCAGAAGCAATCTTTCAGTGGCGGCTCAGAGCTGATGTAGATACATCTTCAAGTTTCATAAAGCCATACAAGGTGCAGAATAGGCCACCGCTCATTGTGAATCTTGATCATATTTTCGACTTCGTTAGCCCGGCTCTGCTCCACCTCCGATACCACATCAGCGTAGCATTGGTGTCGTGCCCGTTTTATCACCAACCCAGGGGTCATTATCCCCAGCTTTTCGTTCCAGGACCCTCTTACGGAGAGGCGGAGTATCATAGTAAGCAAATATGCAAATGTTCGGAGCAGGAAGCTAATCGCCAGTTTGATATTTTGTTTCTTGTTTTTTAAACTAGTTACTTGCGAAGGAGGATGTGGCTCAGCTTCCGGTCTGGGAGTTGCAAAACTTGTCACGAGACCGCGGCATGCGTTCACTGGGTCTCACGGAGGAGCGCCTGCGGAGTCAGCTGAGTCAGTGGCTTGAACTTCATCTGGAGAAAAACGTACCCATCTCTCTGCTCCTTCTTTCGAGAGCTATGTACGTTCAGGACACGACTTTACCGCCAGAGCAACAGCTGCAACACGTAAGCCCCTTTTGTAATCTTTGATTTGCCTTTGCCCCATTGTGTGCCCTGCCCGCTTGTCTTCCTCTTTTCTACACGATAGCGAGTCGCGTGCCGTTTTCAAACTACTTGCAGACTTCGCTCTGTCAATTTTTTTGGGCCAAATCACGCCGCTTTGTCTCGCTTGACTCGAGGCTATTTATAGGGGTGCTCTTTGAGCTTCGTCGATATAAGTTGCTCATGCCCCCGTTCTTTCTGTTGCTAAGTATAAATCAATTTCGAACCACTGAGCTTACCTGTTCTCCATACGGTTTTGATCGTGTTCTATCTAGCCTGCATAAATGATGTCGTGGATAGTACTTCTCAACGCAAGGATCAACGATAGTGGATATGACTTTCCACCCACTCTCTTCTCCTGTATCAAAGTCTGTATACTGGAGGCCGAGAACCACTTCGATGCCTGGTTGGACTTTGTCGAGCCAGTTTTTGAGGTTACCCAACCGCGTCTAGTTCGACACCATCATCGAATTTATGGCAACAGCACTGTGTTCCTGGAATAGGCGACAATCTTACCCAAACTGTCTCGGTTTTTCGAATAGTGTGAAACGTCATCGTGTGGTAGGGAGTACAGCCTGTCTCATTGGAGACGAAATCCGCTTGCTTCAATTGAGTGGTCGTTTTCTTACAATAATGGTCGGAAACCTGCAGTTTGCACGCGCAAAACCCAGCACACGTTTGTGGACGAATGCGAACGTTGCTGGGCTTCTGCTTTGTTGTTTGTACTCGTGCGTGTGATGACCACAACGTATCAGGCTTACTAGTTTCTGGGATGTCTGGTAACACGTTCGATGATCTTCAACTATGTGTCTGGTAGTTTCACGCCAGTTTCATCTTGGACGTTAAATTTCATATGTTGCGGCCGGTAATATCTTCAGGCCTCCTGCGGCTGGTATCCGAACGCCGATTCATTTAGTCACCCCGACATTTTTACTACGCCGGCTGAGGCATCGAGACGGCGGCAGTTGGGACCTTTAATTGTTTCCGTAAGATGTTCTCAAACCACCTAGACAGTCTTTGAATAGTCTAAGATATTTTGTCGAGGCTGTTGCAACGCAGATGACCGGCCTCAGTTATCATATGTTTCCCGGTTTTTGCACTTTCCCAACTCTTATCTGAGAATCGCCATCTTTTATGCTCTAATATCTGCGACGATAGTGAACTCACGACGATTTCACAAGCCATTCGTAAAACCACTAAAGGCTAGACGCTCTCCAGTCGCCTGAGACTCATTTTTTCTCTGACTCTTTTCTGCGGATGTTCAGGTCTCTCAGACCCTTCATTTCTTTTTGTAAATTCTGATCACGTTTTTGGAGTTAACATACCTGCAGCCATCTTTATTCGTGGAGTTGTTTCTCATTGCTGTTTTGTGACTACTGGCTTCCTTCCAACGTCGCTTGCGGCATTTTTTGGCACTTACCCTCTGAAAACGTTAAAAGTAGAGTCCATACGGACATTCGCGAAGCGTGACTTCACTCCTTCGCAAACTTCGTGAGACGTTTCGCCGGCCGTCTGTGCAACCAACGTTTCTCCAATATCAAGTTTGATTAAGCAACCGGGTTCCCCGAGTCCCAACCAACCTTTTCTAGGGCCTATTTTGCACTCTTGCGCCTTCAGTGACGGTCCCACTTGATGAGTATGCCCTCATTGGTTGTTGTACAGATTAGATTGGAAAAAAACAACATCTCAGGTTAGATGTCATCGAAGTTTACTGTCTGGTTTTATTGCTCGCATCGTCTAGCCACTTTGTCTTCTCAGGTTATCTCCGTCCTGCCTGTTGCCGCTTCCGAAGAGGCCGCCATCAAGGCCGTAGAATCGACGGAGGGTGTCGATCCTAAGACTAAGATTGAGGTCCTGCTGAAAGAACAGGAATCCATCAAGGCCGAACGCGCCGCGGAGAAACAGCGACAATCGGATGAGAAGAAGAAGCTGGAACTGGCAAAGCAAGCCGAAGAAGAGAAGCTGGAACTGGCCAAAAAGGCTGAAATTATGGCGAAGACAGCCGACAAGACTGACATTTTGGTCAGTGAAGCGGAAACACTTAAGCCGACCCCTGGAGAGACACGTGCGTTTCCAGCTTTTTTTGTTCTACATTACGTCCAGCACTTATTGACTCACCGTCATGTTGGTTTCATCAGCTTCCATCACTTTGACAAAAATCGTTCTGTAAAAATAGATATGCACATAACCTTCAAGGAGGAACACGCCTCACTCCTAACGGTCGGGCAGACTACAGGGAATCAAGGCATTCTCGTAGCCAGAAAACCGTCTCCAAGAGACGAACTCGAACTTCCAACTCCCGAGATCGCACCACTGTTTCCCTCGCGTCCCTCATCTGTGACTTATTACAGACATGTCGTCGGGAAATTTAAGCTAATTCACACTCATGGCAACGTGGCCGTGCCAGCCCATGTGCAGAACACTTGACGATGATTTGGGTCGAAAACGAAACCTATCTTGCAGTAGAAGTTTCCTGACTGTGTGGTTCCAAACTTCCTATAGTCTACCCCAACAAATGCACCGTCCATTAAGGCTAGAGTTTCTGCACCTTCGCCAACTTCTGCTTTCATAAGCTGACATTAGCTAGAACGGGGAAGGGGGGTGACCAACCAAACTTTTGGGTGATATGAGGAGGTGCCATCGGATTGGTCGAACTAGACCGTTTCGCCGGATAGTTCTGATCCTGCATCTCTTTCAGAAGTGGCACCTAATGGAAAGCAGCCAGACTCATGAATCCCTTGTCTTTGTGACTAAATGTATTGGGCAAATTCGGGAGCTGGCAGTCCTCAACCAGCTTTCTAAGAAATGTTAAGTGAATCATTAGCCATAGGACTGTTAGTATTAGGTGCGTGTCCTATCCCTTGTAACGCAGACTGCTGTGCTCGGGGTCAGTTCGCCACCGAGCCGGTCTTGCTTACTTCACCTCCCTTAAAACCTCTGTTTAGCCAAAGTCCAGACTAAACCCCGATATGGGGAAACACACCGTCGGTGTATGAGGTAAATAAAATAAATGCATGTCCTCATCTGAATCAAGTGTCTGTCTGTCATTTCGACCGTCGCGAATGACGATGTCCATTGTGTTCCACAACATAGCGGATGCAGGGACAGTGACTTGTGCAGCATCTACCGCGCTTATTCACTCATCTGAGCCCGGTGTCAAGACAGTAAGGGCGACCGAGGGCTGGATCGGCCGCAGTGGTTGACAAAGCCAAACAGCCCGTCTATGCGTGCTACACACGCCTGGTCTGCACCCAGTTTCTACATGAACAAGGAATGGTTGGCTCGGGTCTCATCTGAGCGGTAGTGCCATAGAGGCCACATTGAGAACGATCCATTGAAGCCTGCCTCTCCGTCTTCAGAAGATCGAATTATTACATCAGTTGGCAGCCTTCTATGCCATGACTTTTAGCACATCATGAACTTTAAAACCGCTTCAGATTGTTTGTAACTAGATAATGCACTGAAGTGGCGTTGCGACGCACTCACCACCACTTTCCTCATCCAAGCACCAGTCCACTATTCGAGCTGGTTAGTCATCTGATTTTGGGATTAGGCACAAGCGGCGGACAGCTAAACAGCCCGTCTACGCGTGCCACGCACGACCTGGCCCCACGCAACACTGGGTGGGTATTGGACCAAACACGACCCCTTTCGTGATTATCTGTACTAACGTTTAGACATGACAGCCCTCCAGAACAATAACCCCTACAATGTAGGTGTTATTTTAACTCTCTCATGTGATTAGTTTTCATGGCTCATCTTTCCGCAGCTGCTTAGCTCTTGAGAAATCGAATTACAAGAACCATACTCCTTCACGTTTGCCTACACTTCCTGACTGCTGGGCCATAGTCTGCTCTCATGCTTTCATACCTTTTGGTCCATTTAGTCGCACTTCGCGACCTTAACTTCCGTCGACCTCCTATATACTTCCACCTATGGAATTGTTTTTGTCTGGACCCGCAGTCCTGGCCATGCAGTGGTTGATGGCGATCAGGGCGCTGAAATCTGCAAAATTAGGCGGGCAAATATTCTTTTCTCGCCTTTTTAGAGAGAGAGAGAGGAA
>CACRXP010000486.1:19884-57740 GCA_902702965.1 Spirometra erinaceieuropaei | reverse complement strand
GGGTAGCACCGCCCAGCCGACGACTGTTTTGTTTCTCAACCTTGAAGGGTGACGGCCCAGGCTATATGCAAGGCCAAATTTCGTCCGTCTATGTCAAAAGTTCTGAAAGCGTGTGCTATGCCAGTATCAGCAAACCATAACCCTCGCTGCCTGGCATGCGCTGGCAGTTCCATGACGCCGTGTCCTCTGCCGGTAGATGAGCCTGCGCTGCCGCTGGGTATACAGGTGGTTGGCATGGCTGCGCATTCATTCTGTCCTTCTGACCCCTATTTGGTCGCTGTTGGTCAGAAAGCTGGCCATTTGTTGTTTGGACCGGGGGTGTGGAGTGGGACGCCAAGGTGTAGGCTCGACCGTGCCATCCACCTGCGCCCTCCCCCGCCTCCGGTCTTCTTGACTCGGTCTTGGCACCGGGTCCAGGTGGGAAGTTATGGAAAGTGAGTGCAGTAGATTCTGCGCAAGTCTACCATCACTGTAAACTAATTAACATGCAAGTCACCGTACCTGTTGCACCTTGTTGGGGAGCACACGATGAACATCGTCGGAATCGACGGTCGAACTCCTATTGTTACAGCGCATCTACCAGGTGTTTCGTTTGGGCGACAGGTACATAACACACTCTTCTCATCAGTGACACATTATTTCGCTTTTCAACGCCAGAGCAAACAAGGCGCTTGTACCACCGTTTCCGCTTGTAGTTATTGTTGGACTGCATGTTTAGCAGGATGCATGGTCGGCGTAATGGGCTAACAGCAAAAACAGCAGTGTAGCCCCAACTTCCGGACATCTCACATATCTGTCGTTTAAATATGAGAGCGAAATTGCTAGCTAAGTTACATACTTCGGTATAGGATACATCTGCGGACAAACGGGACTTCTAAAGTCAGACAGGTCTTCGGCATGCTATGGTGCTTAGCCTGATCTTGTCGTAGCATGCCCTTTAACACATATCTCTGAATTTGCAGGACGGTCGTTCTGACAACGCTTCCCTGCGGCACCAAGTCGCAAATAATTCACCTAGGACAGGCAGGACATCTAATTAATTTCTTTCTGATCTATTCGGGCATGGCTTCTGGACACTTAGGTCTTGCGATCGCCTGATATTCTGAGCACTTATGTCGTGTTGAATCAGACTATGCTCTGATGGAGCGGTAGCGCAATGTAGATGCCCAGCGTATGCCAGCAAAAGCCAACTGTCGTAGTCATAGTGCGTCCCGGTCAGCAACGGTACTCGAAATTCCAGATCAGGATCACTCAAAAACTGAATAGGGGAAGGAGGCTAAGCACACTTTAATTAAACCTGTTTTATGTAAATAGGGGTTCTAGAACCTGGTTGGGCAGAATCCACCCTGAGCAGTGAGTGGGCCAAAGAACGGGTGACAGGTAGAAATCCACACCGACCACCCATGAGGGAACTAATAAAAGACTTCTAAAAGAGTTAAAGAAAGTAATTAAAAAGTAGAGCCGAAGGTATGTTGTTTGATCTGGAGAATTGCGCAAGAAAATGGGCGAAGAGTGCTGAAAAGTTGGGTCAGATTTTACTTGACCGAAATTCGTCCGGAAAAGACAAAACATTTCGCAAATGCCTACGAACTGTTTCCTCTCATTCCACAACATGGATAACGATTCATTAATCCGCAGAAGGTCGAATTTGTTTGGGAAATCAATAGAAAAACTGCATGGTTATAGTTTAGAAGCCGCAGACTAATCGGCGAAAATAAGTCACCCAAGCACGATACAAAAATCGAAAGGGTGCAGCAATGAACAAGGGGTCGTAGAAACTAAGGGTCCAGGAATTGCAAGGGCAAGGTCGGGATTACCAAATTGTCTAATTGTTTGCACAGCTTAGTTCTTCAATCATAATGTAGACTGATTCCAACTCGTGCGGTATCCGAACTGTACTCGCTTGAGTGAAAACTCGAAAGGTTCTTTCTGAGTCAACAGGGCGTCCATTATCCAGGAAAGTTGGGGGACCCACTGACGAGCCGAACCCCTCGCAGCTGCGTCAGGCAGCGGCACAAGATCGGCGAAACACGCGTGTCTGGGCTTTTAGCTAATACCTGTGTTGTTAGTACGGTAAATTATTGCGCAATGCTATACTACCGGCTGCCTGTTGGCGGTTTGTGAATATTAAGCGGTTATTCCGCAGTAGCTGATGGATTTCAGCTCAACTATTCATATCAAATTTCGGACCGTGCCTGAAAAGGCCTGTTTCGAAGGAGTTACTCCAAATTCGCGCATTAATTTCCTCGGAAATTAAGCAAGGCAAGTTAAAACTGGAGTTCATATACCAGAAAACACACGGGGAAAGCTGGGGGACCCACTGACGAGCCGAACCCCTCGCAGCTGCGTCAGGCAGCGGCACAAGATCGGCGAAACACGCGTGTCTGGGCTTTTAGCTAATACCTGTGTTGTTAGTACGGTAAATTATTGCGCAATGCTATCCAGGAAGGGTTTAAAGGGAGAAGATAGTGGGTCTTTCGTTTCTGGCTTTAAAAGTCAGTTAGGCAAATGCTCAGATGATCTGGTTTCGGTGAGGCACGGGAATACGAATCCACTTCTGTAATACGGGAAGCCTTGCGAAAAATTTTAAAATGGGTAACTATATTCTAGCTTTACAGCATACCATATTAGCAGCACAAGTACTAGTTAAAAGCTCAGACATACGTATTTCGCCGATATTCTGTCGCTGCATGGCACAACTGCAAGGAGTTCGAATCATCAGTGGTACCAACTGTAATGCACCACAAGTTCGGCAGGGTTGTTTGGACGAGCTATGGTCACTTTGGCGCGGATCTCGGATGGGTTTTGTATGATCGTCTACCAGTGAAGATGGCCGGTGTTCCTTCCCTTCCTACCGCCAATATCAATCCCCCCGCTTTCGCCGTCCGTCCGCCGCTCGTTTCCCTTACCGTCAGCTCATCCCCCCGCCCTTACCCGCAGTTGCAGACAGCGCTGCAATCCGCACTGACGTCTAACTGATATGACGTGACCACATCCCACTCTAAATGGACTATTTGTATAGTGCCTCGCTATTCTCTGGTATTCGTTATTCTGCACTTTTTTCTACTCTGCCCATTTGTTATCGTAACATAGATTTAACGCATTAGAAATCCCTTTTCTTATTATATCCCCACATGACTGTCAGATGTGGTGTTTAAAAACTCTGTCCAGTGTTACATAATCGGGAAACCAGCCTAGGTGGTCTATTCGACCGTGTGTGTGTGCTAACCTCGCCGTCTTCAGCCGCTAACTTATGTTCGTGTCCCAACCCAAACCTCAATTCTTAACTTACTTAAGTCCTAACTTTAACGTCAGCTCTACATTGGCCCTAGCCCTAGTCTCCCTGGAATTTGGCACAGTCGCCTGTACTACCGGGGGGGACGCTTCCAAGTACTGAGTCCTGCTCTGGTTTCAAGCTGCCTTCGCTGGCTCACAGCTTATTTCAACCCAGAGGCATATGTGAGTTCGTAAACACAATTTTCGGTAGTATGTTATTACCGACAAGGACAAGGGAGACTGGAATGGTTATTACTGGCTTATTAGCCGTCGTCAGCCAGTCAGAACCAACCCCGAAGTGTGGCACACCCGAGGCCCGAACTCGCGACTTGTTAGTTAGAAGTCCACGCCTCTAAAAACTCAGGTATTCCACACTTATAAGTCCACGCCTCTAGCCTCGCGTGTTCCACACTTTGGGGTTGGGTATGACTGGCTGACGACGGCTAATAAGCCAGAAATGGCCATTCCAGTCTCCTTTGTCTTTGTCGGTAATAACATACTGCCTATATCATGCGCCGCTGTGCGACTGCTGGTTGGGCTCGAAAGAGAGAGCCCGTAAGGCACAACGGAACGAATGAGTTCCGTAAGAACGATCGGTGAGCGTCCCCTACCATCACAATTTTCGGTATCGTGCATGAGCAGGGCATCCTTCGTCCCTTTAACTGTAATATTTATCGTAGGGTTGCTAAATATGAGCTGATCTTCCATGGGTCATCACAACCACTGCTTATTCATGTTCGAAATTTTGATGCTCAGTAAAGGTTGAGGTTATTTTTACATGCTATTTGGGAACTGATTATTCCGCCAACTTTTGCTGCGGAGAGTTGTCTTACCTTTTAATGAGACGGTCCGGATAAGCTGTCATGGAATTCTTCCTATCAATAAATCCTGCTGTTTATGCCTCCCTTAAATTAATACCCGAGACAAAATAATTTAAATGGCTTTCCCGTCTATCTCTATTTCCCCTGAAATATCTAATAATACCTGTCAATTGGAGGATTCAGACTCAGCGTGTCAACAGTCTGACGCCGATCGACATTATGGGCTTCGTTGACCGGCTGCAGGCGCATAACCACAACTCGGGCCGGAGCTAACAATGACAATGATTGAACAATTTCTGCACCGGGCCCCTGAGCTGCGCACACGTTTCCCTCCAAAAAAAATTTACCTGTAATTTTTTCTCAGAAACTTTTAAGTTGGGAATTCCGCCATCTCTCATTGCCGATGTCTTCATTGGCAAGCGGGAGAAACTTCAACTAAGCGATCTGACCAATAGGCCGAGACGTTTTGGTCGTTCCGCTGATGAAACCCTAGCAATTGCTACTATAGAAAGCAACACAGCTGACCTTTAGGATGCCGTAAACCAAGTGCATCCGTTGACCAAGTTTGCTTTGAAGAGGGAAATGGCAGGCTCTATCCCTTTCATGGACGTCTTTCTAAACAGAAGAAATGACGATAGAGTTCAATGAAGAGTCTATCGGAAGAAAACAGGGTGGGAACAATATACAAACTTCAACAGTTTCGCACCCGTTCAACGGACACGCAATCTAGTCCGTTATTTGTCACAAAGAGCTAGAGAAAATTTGTTCAACTGATAACATCGACGAGGAGCGTGGGAAGATTTAGGACATGATTCATGCAAACGAGTATCCTGACGGATTGGTTGCAAAGAATATTAAAGACAGATCAGCAAAAGCCACCGTGCTGGCTGCGGGGAAGAGAAATGTTGCATAATGTTCCTTTTCTAAAGGACGCGGCGAATGAACTCTTGGGAAGACGCCTTGACCAGACTGATTCACGAACCTTCCCAGCTACAGGAGTTCGGACATTATTCTAGACCAACCTCGTTTCACCCACAGATGGTAGAGATATATTGCCAGCTAAGACCACCTCCTCATGCATTTACTCCTTTAGTTGCTCTAACTGAGCAGATTACACTGATCGCGCGAGTCGGCGCCAAGTCAAAGGAGTAGGAGACGCCACCCCTCCCCTAATATCTGAGAAAAGGCGAAATTGAGAGCATAAGCAGTGTCATCCTCTCCCACGTTGTTGATCTCAGGCATTGTGTGGACTGCGCGAAGCCTCCCGTGTGATTTATAAGGTCTAACCTAAATCCCCTAAGTCGCTGGTTCAGCGTCTGCCAGCAAGAGCAGAAGCGACTGCCATCAGGTTACACAGCAGAGAAAGGCCTCATGCAAACTCTGCGTTAACCATGACTAAAGGTCAGTCAGCAGTAAGCAGTTCACTGCGTCCTCTCCTCTCCTTCTCCTGACGCGACTCATCCTAAACCTCCCTGCTGCCTAAGTCCTCGCGTCATATTGCCAGCGTCCCATATTCCCACAAATCATTTGTGTGAAAAACCCGAAGTTTAATCGATTTCTCTTAGCATTCACATGTTTTGTTTGTACTCATATAATTGCACTGACTTCCTGAGAATTCATCGAAAACAAACGCGTATCCGACTTCTAACCATTCATAATTCATCATCGCTGACCATCGCACGTCAATGCCCTTGCTGAAGCGTCTCCTGTGGGGACGCCTCGACTAGCGTTTACAGGCAGGATGGGCAAAATTGATGTCAGAAGGACATATTAAGGGTCTCAGCCAAAAATCTGGAAATCAACCGGGAGGTCTAGGGGGAGCTTGTGCAGAATCGGAAAGTATGACAAGTAGCCTTAAGATATTGGAGCGGCTACCTTTAATGCCAAGCGAATAGCAGAGGACAGGAAGCAGTTTTAAGCCCACAAAACCGGGGTGCCGGACACTAATACCTCAATTTTAAATTCCTGTTAACTTGTCCGCACTGTTGATGTTAAGGTCCGAACTGACCTTGTTGGTGAGCTCAGTGCTAACGCAACTAATCCGACTTCCGCACAGTCAGACAGAACCATTGCTGAAGAAACTCCTCCCTCCGTATATACTGTAACATTAAGTCCCCGTTTTGGATTTAACCTCGTTGGTTCATGCGGTTCAACGTTGGTTCCCCCAAACACCCCCGTCAGATCCGCCACCACAAGAAACTAGTTTCTTGAAGGTGCAGCTGAACGAGATGTGGAAGCCAAAAAGGGCCTCGGTGTGCTCATGACAAACTCCTTAAAACCACTCACTCATTTCTCGATAGCGACAAAAAGCGCAATGTCTAAACTGTACGTCGTCAGACAAGCATTCATGAATTTTAATGACGGTGTTATATGCAAGCTCTTCAGAAGAGCTGTACAACCGCATTTGGAATGCGGTATAGGAGTCTGGAGACTGTGGGCGGTTCAAGATCAAAATAGTCTTTAAAGAGTCCAAGGGAGAACCACGAAAGTGGTTAGGGGTTAGAGCTCTCTTCCCTATACAACCCACCTAACAAATCTGAACCTCTTTCCTTTGAGTTACAGGCAACTGCGCAGTGACCACTTACAAACATTTCGTATTGTGAAGGGATTGGGTTTCAGCCCGGCCAATGAGGACATTTTTGAAGCTGCTACAATGACAAAACTATGAGGTTACCCATTAAAACTGCGCATCCAACAGGCAAGAGTGGATGTGCGGAAGTTCTACTTCTCTGTCAGAGTAGTCAAATCATGCAATGTTCTTCCCACAGATATTTTATGCCACTATCGGTTGTCAGCTTTAAGAGGAACCTCGACAGATTTATGTCCTGAAATGAACAAAAGCGGTGAGAAATTATAGTCAACCCTAGTCATACCATTATGGGTCCATCTAAACTATTTCTGTCCACAATATTTCTCTGTACACTACACCCAATTTTACGTTGCAAATAGGTACTCAAAGGCTCACGCGTATTTTCCTTAATAAACTGAACTGAACTGAACTGAAGAACGAATGCGCAGCAAGCGGCTCATCACCCGAAGGATTCAGATGTCTTAAAAGTAGGTCACATTAGCCAGCGCATAAGTATCTGGGGAGAGCAGCAGTGACTGCATTGGACCGACACTTTAGTCAGTGGTATTCGTATAGATTTGACATCTCTCTTCACACATTCATCAGTAACTTGACCTGGCACAAGATCCCGCCTACGCCCAGCTAGGACAGACCGGCCTCTATGAGAAGAAACTGACACCGGTATGGGAAATCGGAATCTCAAGCGCAATCAACAAGCCGAATGACCTCCCGCTACCGTATTTCGTGCTATGATTTGCCCTGGGCAGGGGAGTCGGCCACGTGGGGAGGACGCGGGCGAACAGTTACCCCACTGACGGTGAGCCAATTTGCCGAGCAATCGTCACACCAGCATGCAACACGGATGACGAAATCGCGGTCATTACCGACTCGGACGCGGACTGACAGACCATCATCGCATCAATTACGACCCCAGCGGTGATTGCGAGAGCTGGTAATTACAGTGCAAATATGGTTCCACGGCAGCCACATGTCATAAATACCGCACTCCTTGTGCCACCAGTACCCTTATCTGCGACTGTCTCTGATGATGGATTCGAGTGAGAATCCGAAACGTCAGGCTAATAAATTTCTTATTCCAGTGATCGCATCTTCGTCTTCTGAGATGATACTCCATGGGTAAGAAGATCAAGGATTGAAAAATGGGAGAGGTTCGCAGCCGGAGCACACAATGGGCCGATTTATGATTATTGAGTTAAAGACCATTTTCCATCGAATACACAGAGATCTGACCCAAACCATCCTCCAGAGAGTGGAAATGAGCATTGCTTTTAGTATGGTGGCCAACAACCACATCGTCAACATACTTAGCATAGAGGTAGTCATTGGGCTATCTCCTGTCGTCAATGTGCAGCGAAAAGCGAGGAGAGGATACAACTGAGCCATGAAGCACTTCATAGGTATTGGTAGAAATAACATATTTCCAATTGCCAGACTGGACAGACTGCGCAGGCTGAAAGCGCAAAAGCTTGTGAACTATAATGGAGAATAGAACAATACTGCAAAAATTGACCGCATTTCAAAAATACTTTCCGTGTATCTGCGGTATAAAATTCAGAAGTCAATTATCTTCAGAAATCTGTAGTAGTAATGTGTTACGCAGGGCAAACTCTCACTGTCCACTACTTTCCGTCGTCTACCTAGAAGCTTGGGATACCAAAGACGCACTTTCACTCACTAAACTCAGCAGTCCATTCACCCTAACGTATGTGATTCCGTCATCCACATACAAGCCACTCGTATGCAAAACTCTCCCGTCCCATTATGGGACACAACGTATATATAAGCTGCAGTTCGATCGTTGCGAACGACGACGACCACCGTGTGACACCCGCAGTGGGCTCAGGACGCTTTTCAGTGGGGCAGGCTTTTGCAGCCTTTACTGCACTCTCTCCTCCCTCATCTACCCCGGTCGGATGGCTAGACAAAGAGACCGAAAGTGGGCGCAAGTGAAATGGCTGACAGAGTTAAACAGCCCGCCAAACACGAAATTGACTTCGTAAAATGTACCAGATTTTAACAAAAAGGGGGCTTCGGGTATCACTTGCGTGGGAATGCCATAAAGGCCACATTAAGAGGGATCAATTGCAACTTGACTCTCCGTCCTGTGAGGAGGACCAAGTTATCCCGTCAGCTGGCAGCCATCCAAGGCACGACTTCTAGTGTACTGCGGTAGACTGAAGCGCGTAAGCTTGTTTATAGTAAGGAATATGTGTTGAGAGCTCGATCATCGTTGCCGAAGGTGTCCACCATGTGCTCCACAGCAAGATGAAGCAGACACGGTGATTTGCGTATGAATTAGGTTATTGTGATGGTGGACTTGCGCGGCATCTACCGCACTCTCTCCTCCTACTACACAACTGGACCCAGTGCCAAGACAGGGTCATGAAGACCGGAGGCGGGGGAGGACGCAGGTGGATGGCACGGTCGAGCCTGCACCTTGGTGTCCCACTCCACACTCCCTGGTCCACACAGCAAATGACCAAGTTTTTTTTAACCATCAACAACAGTGGGGGGGGACGGCAGGGGTTCCAATGTGGACGAGATTTGCCGGCAACCGGGTCTGCCACCGCACTCTGAACTGTTGACATTTTTTAGGCTGCGCAATCCGATAACACCTCCCGCAATCTGATATTGCACCCGTGTTGGTCCAGCGCATCTACCACGTAGCCCCTTTGGGGGACTCCACGAATATATGCCGAGAGAGTCGATCTCATTATTTCTTCACTCTCTCACACACCAAACTACTATCCGAGCCTGTCGACCCACTGATGCCGGGATTGGGCGCAGTGGCTGCCACAATTATAGAGCCCGACTGCGCGTGCCACACACACGACCTGATCCCCACATAAGCCAGGATTTCATACAAAGGGGGTGGGCGGCTTTGATTTTGCGTGTGTGAGAGTGCCAGAGGGTCACACTAGGAAGGATTCACTGAGTTTTACTTTCAGTTCTCCAGTCAACCACTCCCCACACACGGCACCGACTGTGAGGACCGAGTTATTCTGTCAGTTAGCAAAATGCAACAACTTTAGCTTTAGCTTGTCAGATGTGTCAGATGTGTTACGGTGAATCCATGGGGATGGATTGCACAATGTCGGCGCGACACACTTCCTCCCCCATGTGCAATTCGTCTGTCCGAGCATTTTTACCGATCGGTAGTGGGATTTGTACTGTGACTGACAAAGCTATGCAGCCCGTGTACTCCTACCGCAGACGACCTCGTTATCACTTTATGTCCCACTTACATGAGCTATTAGTGTCTGACATTTGACGTTGCAACGGCGACAACGAAACAGAACACATGGTAGCTGCCAGAAAGAGGTACGGTTATTATGGATTGTGGACCGTTGTGTGGGGGGAGGTTCATGTGTGACAAGGCAGGGCGAGTTTTGGTGATGGAGTCCAGAGTGAGGTGATTTATCGAAAATTCGCAGTAAGGACGGGATGGAGTTGTGACTGTCGAACTGGTGGCTGTGGTGACGACGCTGGTCGTTGCCGAGTTGGCAGCGATGGTGTCGGGTGCAAGAGATGGACCGGCCACGATGACATTGTAGTAATTTCCGCGCATATGCCCGATCATGCGGTGCCCGAATGTCCCGGAGTACTATGAGCAAGTGAGGCATGTGCTACAGGTGTACATTGGAACTCTTGGCATTCGTTTGCATTTTTAGGTTATGAGGGACTCTCTAGTGACCAACCAGACCTATGCGCGATGAGAGAGTGCAGTCGAAGTGGGAGAATTAGAATTGAATCCGGTGTTGGTGGTAAAAGCGATAATTTCAAAATCCCATGGGACGGTAGGACTGTTGTCATTGGTCTTTGTGTTGATGGTGACAACGATTGTGTGTTATGAAATATGAAGCGGGTTGGTCCTGTTGCCACTGCCCTGGGTCCGCATACGTCCAGCGAGGCCGGGCGTGTCCGGAAAGTCTACTGGCAACGTGCACACGATAACAGGGTATCGGCTCTTGCAGCACTGAGGTCTAAAATTAGCGTCTTGTGGGCCTCTCTTCTTGATGTGGCCGAGGCTATTTGGCTGGCTTTGAGAATGGTTGCGCCAGTCTTTACGCAAGTGAGTTGCGCCTGTCAGTCTTGAGTGAGGTGATTCCCAGGTCTCGGGATTGGTTTTAAGAGACTTGAGGGTGGATTTAATAGTGTTCTTGTACTTTGTCCGCCTTGTCTACGACCATCCATAGCTACGTCGCCAGAGAATAGCGGCTTACGCAGGCGTTCGTCTTCCATCTTCACGATGTGGCCGCTTGATCGAAGTTGCATCTAAATCAGCACACCATGGGTACTGAGGACGCTGGTTCGTTTTACGATCTCAGCGTCTGGAATTCTACCCTGTCACTTCACTTTCAGTAGATCCTGGGGATGGGTTGATAGAAAATATGTGAGCATTTCTGCTTTATCATCATAAACAGTCTACGTCTGCGTACCGCACAACAGTGCTGTCAGAATAACAGCCCTGTACATCCTCATTTTAGTGCTGAGTATGATTCCGCGGCAGTTTCAGACGGAATGATTTGGCCGGTCGAAGACCTGACTGACCACACTTGCAGCTTCGTCGTCGCTCTTTATATTTTTCTGAAATTGTACTCCCAAGTCACGCGAATTGGTCAAATGCTCTGGACTAATTTCCCCTGGTATTAGAACGGGGTTCGGCGCAATCAGCATTTGGCACCGGTTTGCGCAAGACGACCGTCTTCTCCATGCCGGTGGTCATTTAGAAATTGAAGTAGCCGGAAGTGAAAAAGTCTGCATTCCGCTGCATGTTCTCCTCCGTTGTATCGGTCAATGCGCAGTAGCCCGTGAACAGCAGGTCGTGGACGCTGGCTGTGGATACCTTCTTATAGACTTTCAGGCGATGGATGTTGAACGGTCTTCCGCTGATGCCGATCCCCCACCGCTCTTCGCGGTAGGTGTTCATCGGTGCAGGTCAGAGAAGGAAGCTGAATAGGATGGGGGCGTGTACACGACCCTGATTCATCCTATTGGTCACCGCTAATGCTTCAGATGGTGTCCCGATTTCTCTGACGGAGCAGTCATTCCGCCGTGAACTTGTCTTACCATTTGAGTAAATAACCCAGGACATCTGAGTTTCAGCCTGATTCCCCAGAGTCCATCGGGAATTGCCTGTGTCAAAGCTCTAGGACAGATCCTCGAAAGTAGTTTGAGGTAACTCATCATTTTCTGAAACTTCCTGCAGCTGGCGGATCATGGACATTATGTTCATGGTTAGGTAATGCATTCGGAACTTGCACTGCATTCCCGAATAAGTCCTTACTCCAGATGCATGTGCAGGGGATTGAGCAAGACACGGGCAAAGGTTTTTCCTGCGATATTAAGAAGGGAAATATCCCCGCGGTTACCACAGAATTGTCTGTCCAATTGAAAATGGAGACTAGCATGATGGTGGCATCCTTGAAGTCTCGAGGGATGTTTCCTTATTGCCACATCTTCTGATATTGCAAAAAACGTTTTTCTATGAGGCTCTGGCTGCAGCGCTATGGATTTCGGCTGAAATTACGTCTGATTCTGGTGCTTCTCCATTGGACATCTACGGAGCTGCTCTGAGAAGGCAGACGATCGAGATCGTCGTTGCTGTCTACTTGAGGAAGTCGGTTGATGGCATCTTCGCATATCGCTGAAGGGTGGCTGAAGACGCCCTGGAAGTGCACTTTCCAGCAATCCAGCAGCTGTGACTTCTCCGTCAAGAGGGTTACTTCATCCTAGCTTAGCAGTGAGGCAGTCCCCTTGGCATGTAGACCGTAGACCGCTTTGATGGCCGCAAAGGACTTCATTTCACCACGGTTAGCACATCTCTCACCGTTGCGTGCCAGCCGGCCGTCCAGTGTCTCTGTCAGCCTCTGTCGCGCTAGCCGTCAGCATCGGAAGCAGGCAGTTTTACTGGCATTGCTGCCGTCGACTGTGTAGGTTGAGTGTAATCTATGTTTCTCGGAAAAGAGAATGTGGACTTCTTTTTCATTGCCATCAAACCAATCCTGGTGCTGACGGCACGCGCGGCCGAGGGCTCCCATCTCGGTGGCCTGCATGGTATCCCGCAGTCCGATCGACTGGTTTAGACACTGGTATGCGCCTCTATGGTTTGCACTTCTTCTAGTTTGGAGTTCATGCGGCTGCTGAAAACCAGTTCACGCTCAACCGTATCAAGTAATACAGTATTTAGCTCGCCGGATTTTGGCTAACCTCGCGGTTGTCCGCGCGGTTACAATTTTAGCCTCATCTCGGGGATAACCAGTTGGCGAGGAGTCCATCTATCGCCAGCACACGCCGTCTTGGTCAAGATCGCGTTACCTTGGTCATAAATCTGAACTGGGCTGTATTCCAGCAGATGCTAGCGACGCGAGCGAGGGCGGAACCCACGTCGCCATCTCCTGCATCGGAGAACGAAAGGTGTTGGTCAGTATAACATTGTGTTCTGCGCAGGCGTGCAGGGAGAGGCCATTTCTCTTGCAGTTGCCGACCCCGTGACGACCGAGCAATTGTGTTAGCCTACTCCCGCGATCACCAGCGCTTCCGATCACTTAAACCACCTTTCTGCCTCTCACACGCTCCCCGTCAGTTGGTAGATGGGCTGCGTACGACTTGGTCCTAGCGGCCTTCGCTGATTGACTGCAGACAGATAAAGCCCAAGTGCACGCGTGCGCCCCGTGCCAGAGCTTACAGTTATGACTCGGCCTGGTACTTAGAAATCACGCGAAGCGTATGCGCACTCGACTGTTATCCTCATTACCAACGCGACAGAGAAGGAGAACACGACCGGCCACGAAGAACTCTGTTGGGAATCCACAAGTCGTTCTAACTGAAAAAATAGCGCGTATTTATAACATTCTATCGGGATTCGTCTGCATTCGGTCCAATGCCTTTCGAGGAGCAAATTCAAGACGAGCTGGTCGATTTCTCTCATGCACGAACCAATCAGGTTCGGAGGGAGCAGCCAATGGCGAGGTGTTACAATCTTTCTGACAGCGTGCTAAAGAAGGCGCACGCGGCCTCCAGTGATTGGTTGGCCCTTGTTCTTTGAGTGTAGGCACTCCTAACACCTTCGACTTCAATGGCCGCCACACGCCTAATGCTACTACTTGCTGCAACTGTTTACTGAGCTGTTTATACGCTTTCTAGCCCGAGTATAGTTTATTCAAACCAAGCTGCCTTCCCTGCGTATAAATTTTGGAATCCTTTAAATGGGACGAACATTTCAGGCTACCTGAGCGAACGTTGTTACTCAGACGGCCAGTGAGGTTCCACCAGAATGGGGATGAGGGTTGTTTTTTGTCGTAGTTTTTCGATTGCATATTTTGTGTCCACAAGACACGGTCAGCTTATCGACTGCGGGTTTTACTGCAAATTTTAGAGCACCTTTTCTAGCCCTCTCCCACGAACAGAAGGCAGTTTCCCTTAAATGCTGCTGCTTTATCGTCGCAGACGGCTGCTAAATTCTACTATGGGTCACAGCTTCTGTTTAGTGGCAAGACGACGCTAACTGGCCGTCTTGGAATGGTCAGAAGGGCGTTTGCGATTATTCTGGAGACTACCGCACGTGAAGATGCACACGCCGGACAACCTCATCTAGTTTAGCCTGCTTGTCAATAACGGTTATCGTGGTGTGGCCTCCATGTTGAGACCTGTATTTTGGAGCCACAGGTGAAATCTGGATGGCGGGAAGGAGAGAATCACAAGTATTTCCTGGTCCATCGATTCGTTTGGAGGATTGACATTACGATGCCTATGGATACTCCTTGCCACCATAGTCGTGCCTGCACGGAAAGGACGGGCAGCTGTTGTCTATGGTGTATCTTCATGTATCCAACGGCTGAAATTGCAAGTGCGTCAAGGTATACCTAGTTGTAGGAAGGACGTGTACTGAGAACGGGAGACAGCACAAGTTGGAAGTCCTGTAGACACCGTTTGGCATATGGCGTGGGGTGAATGTCATTGGCTGTAGGGTGAACAATCAACACAAAGGTGGTCTGAGCGGGGGTACATGGTTTTAATCCTTCGCTTGTCGCGCGTATGCGGATATTCCGTTAAAACTGGCAATGAGGCTTTGTACGTGTGTTTGGAAAATTTGATTGGCCCGAGCTAGAATATTGCACCATCGTCTGGTGTCCCGCACGAATCAATGTTGTGTGCTTTTAGAGGACGTAGAATATAGTGCGACCGATTTAGTCATCAAATCAAACTCTCTACTTTACGAAAAACGAATTTAAATGCTTGCAACTTTTCCTCCACCTTCTTAACACTACACAGGACATACATGTAATTGCGCTCCTCAAACTCTTCAGACGATTAGACTGTACTCGTCAGTGAACAGGCATAAGCGACAAATCTCGACAAATCTTCACATCTGACGACGGATGCACGTCAGCTTCCTCTCTCACCAGATTTTTGAGGGCTGAAAGAAATTATCGAAACTGGGTACCTTGACAGACATTTAAAAGAATATCGGATGATTTTTTACCCACTGACACAGATGGCAGGGCATGAGTATGGTTCGTACCTGGGATCAGCAACAGATAACCTGAGGACCCTGCCTAACGGGAATGGTGGTAATAGGGGTTATATTGGTGGGGCATTCGGAGTCATGAAAAGTAATTCGAGAAAATAAGAATGAAAAAATAAGCGGAATAACATTGAAAGCTTTTTAATGCGCTTATAAAGTAGGCCGTAAGTACGCGCACAAATTCGAAAAACTTGTCCAAAACGATAGTCAGGAAAACCCAGGTAACTGCATAACTGAATCTCGGCTTCCAAGGGAATTAGCAGGCAATGGAAATTGGCCGCGAGCATTAATCGAAAGTGTGAATAACGCAGATTGAGAGCTATACCAGGAGACGCAATAACTGTCAGAGATTCACAAAAAATGCAAAAATGAGAACAAGAAGAAGGTATAACAAGGTAAGCTAAATGACAGTGAGAAGGAATAAAAATAGAAGACAAGTGTGGTAGTGTAAAGAGGCATGGTTTACGAATAGAGAGCCCGTAAGGCACAGCAGAACGAGTGAGTTTCGCAGAACCTATAGGTGAGCGGCCATCTGCTATCAGATATACATATCTATATCTAAGTATATGTAGTGGAAATAAGTTATTGTACATAACGAAGACTTTAGCACGAAAAATAACGTCACGACTTGAATATCGGAACACATAAGGACAGTCTGTTCATGTAGACATAAGCATCAGTACCTGTAAGTGGGCGGTATTTGCCGTCGTAGGAAATAGCTATAAACCGTAAGTCAGTTTAAGTAAGTTTGAAGTCAGTTAATTAAAGGAATGAGGCTTTCTCCTTAAGCTCCCTATTCATATAGATAAACAGAAATAAAGTCATAAATTACATCAGCAAATGACGAAAGTTAAAAAGTTAGCGGTAAGTGTGAGCCAGGCGCAAACTGCCGCCGCTAAAACAATCGTTATTATATGTTCAGTAGTTTCTTAGCAAATGAGCATCTAGTCTGCACTTAAAGGATTTGACACTTTCGGAAAGAACGACCGCATCAGGGAGTCCGCTCCATGCCCCAATGACCCTGTGAGAGAAGGCGTTCCGTCGCACGTCCGAATGAGCCAGCTTCCTCTGTATTTTGAAGGGATGAC
This sequence comes from Spirometra erinaceieuropaei, assembly GCA_902702965.1. NCBI lineage: Eukaryota > Metazoa > Platyhelminthes > Cestoda > Diphyllobothriidea > Diphyllobothriidae > Spirometra > Spirometra erinaceieuropaei. The sequence continues at coordinate 41,438 of CACRXP010000486.1, read as the reverse complement.
CACGCAGACGGTCAGTCCCGGCCAATTCGAAGAATTCATCAAAGTCCAGGGCACACTCACGGCCTCTGACAATCCTGTAGGTTTGAATGAGATCGCCGCGCAATTGCCTTTAATTTAGAGGAAACAGATTTAGTTCGGTCAGCCTGGTTTCGTAAGGCAGACGATGAAGATTCTTGACCATATACTTAGACATCGCCTGTACTCCTTCCAGTCGTTGATAATCTTTCTTCAACCACGGTCGCCCGGCCTGGACTGTATACTCTAAGTGAGACCGGAAGAATGCCCCATAGGTTTTCCCGAACAGCTCTTTATCGATCTGCACAAATCCTCGCCTCAGCAAAAATAGCACCCTTATCGCACTTTTGGCTGCACTTTGACACTGTGATGATGGTTTTAGCGAGGAGGTTATTAGGATGCCCAGGTCCTTCTGTTCCACAATATTTGAAAAGGGCTGACCATCAAGGACATATTGAAAGGAATCGTCCTCCTTACTGGTCTTTTGGTGCGGAGTCTGAGGACCACACATTTGTTCACATTAAAATTAAGGAGCCAACGAGCTAACCAACTGTTCAGGTGGTTAAGACTGTCTTGAAGCACGTACCTGTCTGCGTCAGATCTGATGGGTCTCCATGGCTTAACATCGTCAACAAACATGATGGCGCTGCATCCCAGGTCGTCGAAGCAGTCGTTAATGTAAACCAGGAATAGCAACGGCCCTAAGACGGAGCCCTGGGCTACACCACTTAGAACGGGGGTAGGAGCTGACCTTGAGGCCTCAATGAACACGGTTTGAGATCCCCCGGTAAGAAAATTTGTTATCCATGTCAGCAGCCTTCCTCTTATCTCAATTTCAGAAAGTTTGTAGATTAGGTGTTTGTGTGGGACAATGTCGAAGGCTTTCTTAAAGTCTGTGTAGATGACATCGACCCTACCATCCTCGTCCAGTGCGCGAGTCCACTGCTCCGTCGAGCGCAATAAACTGGAAAGGCACCAGCGGTTCTGTCTGGAGCCGTGCTGCAGGTCTGAGGGTAAATGACCCTGCTCCAGGAACTTCATTTTTGCCTTCTTAACTATGGCCTCCATTATTTTACAGCAGATACAGGTTAGACCAACAAACCGATAATTAGGCAGAATGGCATTACCGACAATTGCTGGCATTAGTGCGAGTCCTGCCCTTGTATATCGGAAAGATATTTGCCGTCTTCCCTTCCGATGGCAGCCTCCCTACTTCGAATGACGAGCAGAAGATGCGTGCCAGTGGTTTGGAGAGTTCATTCGCCAATTCTTTCAAGAATTTGGCCGGTATATTGTCCGGACCCGAGGAGATTGCTTCTTTGAGATTTTGCAGCTCCCTTTCCACGACAGCTGTCGGGAAGAGTATGGAGTCAAGCACGGGACCAGCGGTCACATCAGCATTGCTGGCACTGCGAAGCTCTGTTTCTGTAGTAAAAACCAAGACAAAATACTGCCCTAAGTGTTCGGCTTTCTCGCTGTTCTCAATGATCTCTACACCATTATCCTCCTTCAACACCGCGACCGGGTCCTTATTTTTTAGTCAACTGTTAAGATAGTGAAATAAAATCTCCGGCTTCTCTTCAGCTTGTCTGATAATTTTGGATCCATACCCCTTCCGTGCCTGATGAATATATTTTTTCACTTCATTTCGTTGACGACGAAATTGTAAGAAATGCGCTGGTGACGCAGTTTCCCTGAATATTTTCCATCTTTTGCTTTTCTTCCGTAGCTACCAGTTTAGGTCTCTAGTTAACCAAGCAGGTAGACTAGTTGTTTTTTGTACTTTAGGTGGACAACAGAGCCGAGTCAGATCGAGTTAAATCTTCTTAAAAGATCTCCAGTCGTCCGCCGGATCTCCCCTGAGCAAGTGGTCCCAACTCACGGACATCAATTCGTTCTTCATCGTGTTAAAATCTGCCCTCCATACATTAGGTTGGCCCTCTGTTCCCTTCTGGCGTTGAGAGAAGAGCGAATAATCCAATGGTAACGTAGTATGGTCACATTTCCCGAGAGGTGCATTGGCATACACTTCGTCGATAGTAGAGAAGTCTTTAGTGAAAACTAGGTCTAGACAATTCGCTCTCTGATTCTCTCGAAATCTTGTTGGTACCTTCACATGTTGCGCCAGAGGGAGATCGAGTGTGAGGTCCAGTAGCTTATTGTTGAAAGAGGCTGGTCCACCGTTAACTGCCATAGTTTCCCCCTCTATTGCGGGTGCGTTGAAACCCCCAGCAATAAGTACCTTTTGGTGGCTAGCTACGTCTTTGACTAAACCAAGGAGCGACACATCAGCTGCACTCAGAAGGTTTGATGGTGTGTAAATCGCCTGGCATTGTAGATTTTGTGCATTACTCTTCTTTATCTTGATCCAGACGGATTCATATTCAAGGGAGAGGGTGTGGGCTCGTTCAACTGCCGAAATTCCTGCCTTTAAATCTACGACTACCCCACCGCCCTGTCTATTTTGACGGTGTCCACGAACGAGCTGGTAACCCAGTATCGAAATCTCAGCATCCACAATTTCGGCATTAAGCCAAGTTTCAGTTATGGTGATGGGGTCGGGGATTCGTTCTAATAATATCGCTTTGAGTTCGTCGATCTTCGAAACGAGGCTTTGAGCATTGGTATACAAAAATCTCAATTTAGCATGAGAAACTCCATCATACAGGCATTTATCCATTTCCTGAGATTGAATGCAAAAGCCGCTCGGAGCTGATCGGGATGAACTGCTTTCCATCACTCCAAAGCTGTTAGAGTAAAGAAATTATTTTTATTCTAACGAAGACCACCACCCGAACAAACGGCAAGACCCAGACGACCTCAGAGGGACATGCCAATGGAAGTTGAGGAGATAAGGAAAATACTGAGCACCGACAAGTTGGTGCAATATTGCCAAGACAAAGAAGAAGATTACATGAAGGGAACTCTCGGTCAGGCCTAGCTATCTGAGCCCATGTTGACGGGATACAATATCGTTTAATGGTTTGTACTAAACGCTGACGGCCTAAAACAAACTTGGGAAACCTTTCTGTCCCGCGTGGCGGAGGTTTAGAATAGAATAGGTTTTTTATAGCGCCCCTTGGGCACTGTCAGTCTCCCTTGAACACAGGAAAAAAAAACACATAATAATGAGTCAACATAGACGGTCCTGCAGCGTCTGGTTCTCGGGGCGGTTGTTTGCAAGGTCAGTAGCACAAACCGGTGAAACACTTAAACCAAGCCTAAGTGGTACATGGAAGATACGTAATAGAGTAACACCCATTTTAGTAAATGTAGTAGTCAGTCCTGTATACTATTAGGCTTACCCCGGGTACAAACCATACCCTTACCGATGGCGGATATAAATGAATGAAATTACTATGTAAGTATATGTCTGTTTCCCCTCCGTATAGATACGAATATTGGTTCTTAAGGTTCGCCTCTCTCTAGTATATGTACTGGATTGTAAAATATGCAAAAGCATTAAGGGGAAAATGAAGAATTAATTGTGACCTGGCACGATTATGGCGGAAAAGGCCGCCTTGTTTGTGACGGTCCGACGGTCCATGTAGGCTCCTGCCTTGGTCACCAACATGTCCTGTCGGACGAGAACCTAATCCAGCATTTGCCAGTGCTAAGATCGGGTGTGCATCCGGATCGCTTTCCCCCATTTAGAAAGCGGAAGAAGCCGTTGGTCAAAAGGAGACGGTATTCCACACAGGTTTGCAGGAGAACGTTTTAATTTTCATCCTTCGGATTTAATTCGAATCTCTAGCTCTCCGAGTTTTCTTTGATTTTAGTCGGTAGTCTATGGTAAACTCAACGTCGCGTAGAAATAAACTGCGAACTGACAACATATTCTTTGGATTCGGATTTCGAGTACACCAACTTGACAGTTCTACTATTCTTGGAATGTTGGATCACAAAGTTATTTCTAACGGCGTCAGGAGGAAGATTCTACCTGAATCCTCCAAGGACCAAAAACAGTGATTACTCCTCACATTCGCGCCGGTGAACTATATCACAAATTCGTCATCAACAGCTATGTGCAGCCGTCCATATATCTGTGCAAGGCTCACTACGTGACAGCTCTTCTCCAAGACCCACATCGAAAACTACAAATTGATTAGTCGTTTTCTACCTAACTTCATACTAAGCAACCTGCCCATCCTGGAAATATCCCGTATTATCCTAGGTAGATAAAAACCTTAGAAAACAATTAGCAATGAGCCACTCCGTTATAAAAAAAACGCGTCCACAGAAGTCGCACAACCAGGACTTAAACTCGGTACCTCCGGATCCAGAGGTCAGGATGTTAACCACTGCGCTACGGATGAATGGTTTGCTGCTGGTCAGATTAAATTGTTTACTGGGGAACGATATATGGGGACGGTCTTTAATTCATTATCACTCTTTTGCAAAAAATTCCGCTGGAATCATTAGACTCTAGGGACTCAAGCACAGTAAAGTCCATGAGACTCGGCAGGAAATAAAGACCAGTGCACTGCCAACAAGCACTAAAAACTCTCTGACAAACTAGACGGATTCTGTGCTTTTATGTCAATGTGTCGGTTGTGAGAGACTTGAAAAGCGAGTCAAGACGCTAGATGAGAAACAGGGTCTCTTGACGGACATCATTGTGGCTATTCTGAAGCACAGTAAAACGAAATAACTTAATAATCCGCCAAATTTTGATTGACAAGCGATGAATATCCTCCTTATGGAGGCGCAGGCACGGAAAACTCGAATCCAGTCAAGAAGAGGAAGAGGAAGCAAGTTATGTCTCCAGAGGAAACTCCAGGCAAATCATTTCCGGTGAATAACGCGGCAGTCGACAATAATGCAGCAAAAATAAGTCAAGTTTCATTAATCGCTACGGTAACTTGACCGACGAAATCATCGAACACTAAAGATGGCAAAATTAGGGTGACCCTCGAAAGATCTGTTAGAATGCACTATAAGGACTCACCGTCATTTTTAGAAGGTGACGCTGTTACTCCACATCATCACTAGGTCAAATCAGCTGGAAAGTGTGCTAAATTTTCCGTTTATGGGAAAGGACACGATAACCCTTTGTGCATTGCATTGCAGCAGGGCAATGAATGTAGAAGCCCAAATACCGGAGCAAGCACGTCATATTAAAATCCATGTCCTATACCGCCGACGCCGGACAATAATTAGGTTAAAGTCGATGTGCCATCGTTCGTCGGGAGCATCACAGTGGCACTATATCGTCCTAATGCGGATGAGACGAAAATGAGCTCTTGCATAAATCGTCAGCAAAATATTGAAGTAAGGGGTGCTCCAGAGTCCACATCCTTCACTCCGAAGAAACAGGGGGCACACGATCTAGACCCTCCTCACGAATAGGCCAGTGCCGACCAGAGGGATGGGGAAATCTTCGCCGTAAAAGGCCTTCTGACCAGGCAAAGCGGGCCCAGGTCGTGACCTACAAACATCCCCAGGACCCTTCAAATTTATTTTAGAAAGCAAAGCTTAAGCAACGCTTCTGTTAGAAAATGGAACGGCCTTACGAATCTTGCACAAAAAAGAGTTTTTTTAACCAGACTGCGAATCGAGGGAAAAACTGAAAAAGAGAGAACGGAGACCGGAATTAAGGGAAAGATTTGGCAGATGAGGGAAGGGATGAAGATCAAAATAGTGCAGGCCAAGGAGTCTTTCATGTGGTCAAAATCTGTCACAATGAAGGTCGGGTCTCTCCGGCGAAACTATCAGTGAAGGTTATCTTCGCAAATGTAAAAAGTCTCTTCAACAAACTAGACGAACTAAGAGTCTTAGTTGGTGAAGCTAAACAAGACACTACGGCTTTCGCAGAAACGTGGCTTACTGAAGACATCGCAGATTCAGAAATACCCCTTAGAGGATATTAGCAATTCAGGAGAGTGAGACTAAGCCGAGAAGGAGGAGGAGGAATCATAATTTGTGTTGCCTGCAAGCTGAGAGCTATGGCTGATGTACATAATCTGGTACGGAATGCGGAAATGTTAGACATTACCATATCTTTAGGTTAAGGTGATACCATATTAACATGCATAAAATTCTTGGTCTGAGCCTATAGACTTTGAATAAACTGACCTACTCCAACTTCTCAGATAATTTCTGAGGAAATTAACAAGTGACAATAACCATATCTGCTAAGAATGTGCGACCGCTGACGCTTAGTTGGTGTGCCGTTCACCTAACCAGACTTCTCACCAAGAGTTCATGCTCATAACGGAACTGTACAAAGCCAGTGGGAAGAAAGATTGCCTTATCGTTGGGGAGTTCAAGGTCTCTGGCATTGATTGACAAACGTGGGCTGCGCAAGGGCTGCAAAACAGCTTTAGCCATAGGCTACTACAATGTTCAATGAACAAGTTTCTCTGCCAGAACGTTACCTTCGTAAGGCGGACTAGGGAAGGTCAACAGTCGGGCTGCTTTGATCCCATTATTACCGGACAGAAGGAAAACGTATTGGACCTGCAGGACCGACCGCCATTAGGGTCAGGCGACCACATCATGCTCTACTTCAAGCACTCGCTGATTTTCAAACCATATGTGAAAGAGAAACGTTTAGAAGGCGAACTATTCTCTCATAAAGAGAGAAACGGGAGCGATATCATATGAAACTGAACTGCATGGTCGAGCAAACGAAAATGGAAAGACCTTCATTTCCTTACTGAAAGCGCCTGTTTATATCAATTTTCCTCCCAGAAGACAGACAATTAAAACCCGTCCAAAGTGGATAGACTCGGATATAAAGTTCTCTATCAAAAGAATCGAATCGCCTATGGAGGCGCTACAGACTAATTGCCCCGAGGAACACTTGCGGGCTTATAAGCAGTAGGGCAGTGTCTGTAAAAGCGAGGCTTTCAAGCTTACAAGGACGATCGAGCCGAACGTACTGCATAATTCGTTGGAACACTCGAAAATTCTGTATGGCTATATACCGAGTACTACAAGGACTCGGGAGCTGATCCCTACCCTTAGGTCTGCAGATGGAAAAGTGGAGACGGATGACCGGTCAAAGCGTCCCGCCTTCCTTACTTTCAGCCCGTGACCACCGGAAAATCTACTTCTATATTTGCCCATCCATCCGTTCGCCAAGCAACGTCTTCTCCTAATACCCTTCCCCTTTTTACTCCCTCCCTACTTTTCGTAAACGAGGAACCACTCTTTTCATCGACCACAGTTAGGGCCGACCTACTCCGACTGAAACCTGCCAAATAGCGTGGCCGGGATAGAATTCCCGCAGCAGCACTTTAAGAACTTGTTAATGAACTTTGCGAACCATTGTTTGCAATACTTCAAAAGTCATTTGATGAAGGCTAGCTTCCGCAAAAATGGAAGTGCGCATTCATCACTTCGATCCATAAAGAAGGCTCACGACTTGATTGCGTAAATTACCGTCCAGTCAGTCTTACTTGCTGCACGTGTAAATTAAAGGAACGCATTATCAAAAGAAATTTGGTAAAATACCTGAAAAAAACAGAATATTGTGTGATGCCCAACGTGGATTTCGCCTAGGAAGCTCCTGCATAACGAGTGTTCTTAAAACGCACGAAAAGTAACAAGAGCTACCGGTGAAGGTTATCTTGTGGGTGTCACATGTTTTGACTTCAAGAAGGCCTTCGGTAGTGTCCCACACAAGGTTCTTTTACAGAAGATCTGGGGTGTAGTAATTTAAGAAGAATGGCTAAATGGATCAGGAGTTTTCTGTCCTCCAGAGTACAAAGAGTCCTCGTTGGCAAATCTACCTCGGAATGGGCAAGCGTGGAATGTGATGTCATACAGAGTTTCGTTTTAGGCCCACTACTCATCCTAATTTGTGTAAACGATTGCACTAGCGAATTATACTGCGAGGCCGTCATGTTCGCAAATGACATAAAGATATGGAATGAAGTCAAATGCGATGATGACGCAAAGAAGTTGCAGTCGAACATCAATGAATTTAGTGTTTGGTAAAACAGACGGCTTGTGAAGTTTACCGTGTCAAAATGCGTAGTCTTGCACCTAAACACCGGTCGATATGCCTCTCCCAGGCATCAGTACTTTATTAACGGGACGGCGTTAGAACCTGTAGGAAGACAAAGAAATATGGGCGTATGGACGACGACAAATCTAATGCCATCAGAACACTGTAAGAAGATGGTCCAGAAGGCAATTAGTATTTTACACTGCATCAGATGTGCATTTAAAATGTTACCTCCGCAAAGCTTCGAAAGATATTCTGGCGTCTTTGATTTACTAGAAGAGGTGCAACGCAGAACAACGAAGATGGTCGACGGTCTAAAGCATTTTTCTTATCAGGAGAGGCTGAATTTAATTTAATTTAATTTAATTTATTAAATGCCAGTTTACAGGCATTGTCAAGGGAAGCGATTAAACACAAATCCGACCAGCAGTGAAAAAAAAACTCCTGAAGAATAAATATATAGTTGATGGTGGTTTATATGGTTTAGAGGGTTCAGGAGAAAAAACTGCTGGTGGTAGACTTTCGACCGTCAAGAGGGGGGGGGAAGGGCGTTGCACGGCATCGGGGATTATCGGACGTCAATTCCTTTCATGAAGTTGGGGATAGTCAAAGTAGAGGCGTTGAGGAACAGCTGGTGAGACCGGCCATAGTGCTCAGAGACCACAAACGCCATCGCTACGGTACAGTCGATCAGTAGATTCCGAACCCAAAATTTGAGGAAGCTTTTCTGAGTGCAAAAATCGAGTAATATTTCTCTTAAATAAAGGATAATTTTGCAGAGTTTTCACACTCATTGGTAGTTTATTCCAAATAGCAATTGCATTTACAGAATAACACCGATGATATTTAACAGCACGTGCCAGAGGCAGAAATAAGAAGACCTCAAAGTGACTGTTACGTCGTGGGTGGATATGCTGTCTTAAAGAAGTGAGTGGCTTAAATGTGTGATTATATAAGAGTTTAAATGGCAAAAATAGTCCCTTTTGTAATCTACGGAACCATAAAGGATCAAGGCCCGTAAGCCGGCAATGTTCTTGGTAAGACAAATGTCGGTGTTTCGGGGTTAAAATTCTCCTGGTAAAAAAGCGTTGAACGGATTCTATTTCTTCCGCTCAGTAGCACGCATGAGGCTAAATAAGAACGAACCGTATTCCAGACCAGGTCTAACGTACATGTTGAAAAGGCGCATTCTAATGTCCCTAGTTTTAAAGTTTTGGAGGATAAACCCGGTCGTTCTGCGTGCTTTGCAGACTATCAAGGCACAGTGCTCCGACAGATTGAGACTCTTGGTCTATGATATGCCCAGATCCTTAGTAACCCTGGGCACATTTATGGAGTGATCTTCAATACTTAGTTGAGGTTGGTGGTCGTCGCCAACCACCATGACTGAGCACTTATGCCAAGAAAGAGAAAGGCGCCATGTGCGGCACCACTGGGCGAAAGCCTGTAGATCGCTCTTTAGGAGCTCAAGCACGATGCCACGATCTGCCGGCTTCAAGGTCAAGGCGCGCAGCTCAATTTCAAAGATAAGTGAAGCTCTGCATTTATCTGAATATTCTTAAGTAATTAATGCCTGTTTTTTACTTGAGTCCGTTTTAAAAGGCGCCTTTCTATATAAGGTAAAATTTTTTTCCCAGTTTGTTTGACAGTCTGGCAAAATAGTCGTATTTTGTAAAAATCCATTGTAGTGAATCCTTTCCCTACTACCGCTTTCTGGTTTTCGTGGTAAAAAAAAACAGTAATACGTGCTACTCAGTGCGCGTTTCCGTTTTGATCCCTCTTCTGTAACGAAAAAACTTTTTTTTGTCTGTAATGCCCCGCAGAGCACGTGCTAAAAGGCGAAAGCTTGCGGCCTCCCCACCGTCTCTGGGTGCTAAAATCGTGACTGAAGACATGGCAGACGCCAGCGTATGTTCTTCGCCGTCTGCAGATCTGATTAGCTCACAAATCCCTTTAGTACATGTAGAACCTCTCGACCCTTCAGTCGTCCAAAAATACGCCTCTGCTAGTCGTAGCAGGCCATCAGCCGGCGAAATAATCGATCAGCTGATTTATGGAGACATAAACAGCACTTCTGAAAAAGTGCTTGAACAAGCTTTTAAACTCATTGGGGTAATAAGTTCGGAAACTGAGGAACGAATTAAACGCAAGCATAATTTCGTACTGCGAAACATTCCGAGCCACTTATCTGCTATGGAGCGAGCGCATGTGTTCCTACAAAGTTGTGGCTTGAATTTTAGTGTCGCACAAGCTAAGCGACTTCGCTCGCTTAGTCGTAATGCGCCGATACTAGTTACCCTTTTCTCCATGATAGAAGTCGATTTTATCTTGTCGAGTAGGGAGATGACTAGAGACTTCTGCCGTAAATGGCGCTGCTCCGTTTCGCCAGACCTCACACCCCTGCAGCGAAGACTGAATAAACTGAAATCGGCAAAAACCAACACCAAGATAATGACACCTACTGTCAGTCTGAATATGTCCTCTACAACACCACCTGCGGCATCTGCAAGTCACGGCATAGTCAATTCCGTAGGGAGTTCGACTACTTTTAATGCTGACCTCTTTAAACACACCACCACGCCTGGTATAAACACGCCTCTATCGACTCCCTCAGCAACCCCTAGTAAGCCTAAGCATGTGCCTAAGTCAAAGGCAAATCCAATTGCTGTCACAGCCACTCGGACACCCAATAAATCCAGCACCAGTATAAAATGTTTTCCTCCACAATCGGCGAACAGTGCCTCAAATACCCCGACTCAAAACGTAGCGGGTTCGCAACTGCCCCCTAGCCCTCATATCGAGGTATTTAGGTCGAATATGCCGATTTTTCCGCCGTTTAATAAAACTCTTGCTCCAATGGAAACAATACGTCCCTCATCCCCTAACTTGTTTCCTCCACGGCCGTTTTACCAATTTATTCCTCATGATAATGTCTATACTGAATCAGTCAGTTCGTCCGATCCTCAGTTTCGTCCCGGCGGGAATACGTTGCAGTATCTGCCCCGTGGATTTCCAGCTGAAAATAAGTTAGCTAACAATAGTTACCAGTTTATCTGCCCGTCATTCCCTCCCCCAAGTCCTACCCCTCTTTATCCAAGTCAGAATTTTTTGATGCCACAAAATTTTTGGCAGAACCGGATGGTTGCATCCGGACCGTTTGCTCCGTGGGCGACCCAGAACTGGACGATGTAGCCCACCTCCCTCAAAAACTAACAGCCTTTCCCTTCAAACTTTTTGTTTTAAATGCCAGATCCTTGCTTAATAAGATGCCTTTGCTTCAGACTCAGGTTTTCGTCCAATGTCCTGATATTGATTTAGTAACTGAGACGTGGGCATCAGCCTCAGTAGCTGACTCCGAACTCTCTCTTCTAGGCTACAATTGCATTCGAAATGATCGCCAAGATAGCCGTGGTGGGGGCAGCTGCGTCTACGTTAAGCAAACACTTACATGTTTGCCGTTGGACTTCCCGCACTTTTCAGCGGTAGAAGGCAGCTGCTGGCTCCAGGTTGCACTAAAAAATAAGTTCTCCTTACTCGTTGGCTGCGTCTATCGCCCTCCCAACGCCAATGACAATTTTGATCGCTTACTCTCACAGGCATTTCATGCTGCGGCCGACTTAAGTTTTAAGTATCAACTGGTTGCGGGTGATTTTAATCTCCCTGAAGTCCGCTGGTCTCCGCCTTCAGGCCCCAGAAGGTTCGATGACTTTCTTGAGGCTGTGGATGTCGGGATGTGGACTCAGGTTGTTGATTTTCCCACCCGAGGCTCAAGTATACTTGACTTAATTTTCTGTAGAGGCTGCTTGCCATCGTCAGTGTCATCCCTAGGCCCACTCGGGGGCTCAGACCATGATATAGTTGTTTCAACGTTGGAATTCGAGGCTGACGAAATGTCGTCCCAAAAGTATAACTTTTTCCGCGATTTCCGATCAACTCGCTCAACCGAATTATTAACACACCTTAATTCCTACGACTGGACTGAGTTCTTCCTTAGTTCGGATGTAAATGTTTGCACTGCAAAACTGTACGAAATTTTGGATCCGCTTATTTCTCGTTTTGTCCCCCGTAAAAAAATTATTAATGTTGGGGATGAGATTTTCCTACCTTTACCCTTTCGTCGCAGATTGCGCAGGCTTTATCGTCGTTTCCATCTGCAGAACGATGTTTCTGTTCTGCCCTTGATTTGTGATATTTTCGATCGAGCTAAGAGATTGTCTGAAGAAAAACAGCTAGCCGAAGAGGTCCACTTTACCGAAAACCATTCGTTAATTGTCTCGAAACTTTTCTCTAGAAATGGACGAACTCACCGATAGACGCAGCATCCCATCCTTCGAGACGCTCTCGGAAATCCCATAGTTGATGCCCAGTTAACCGCTGATAGCTTCAATGATTTCCTGTCCAAAACTTTCATTGAAGACTCGACCACTCCGCTTCCGACCATCCAGCCATTGACCGGGGCAGTTCTAGAAACTATAACCTTCACTCTGTGGGATGTGACTGTTGCGATTCGGCGTTTTCGTCAATCTTATAGTCCAGGCACTGATGGTGTCCAAGTAAGCATTTTAAAAGCTGATGCAAACACTATCTTCCCATCCCTCTTATGCAAGATATTTAATCTTGCTCTTGAAAGTGAAACTTATCCTACCTTGTGGAAGGAATCACACATTTTGCCCATTCCTAAGCACGGCAAATCTACATCATTTGATGACTTTCGGCCAATAAACACCCTCCCTGCAGTTTCGAAAATCTTAGAGACATTGATCAAGGATAAGATGATGTGTCACTTAACAGCGAACAACTTACTGAGTGTTGCTCAGCATGGATTCCTCAAAGCTCGATCTTGTGACACCTGTCAACTCTCTTTCTTTGACTATGTTCCCCAATCTAGGGACCATGCTTTTGCTCTTTACACAGTATATTTCGATTTCACTAAGGCTTTTGACCGTGTTGACCATGCTCTTCTTCTCTTGAAATTGTCATCTTTCGGAATAGGTGGCAAACTTTTGAATTTTATATCCTCTTATTTGGGCACTCGCATACAACGAGTTAAGATTTCCAATACCATCTCCAAGCCCACACGTGTGAGGAGTGGAGTCATCCAGGGCAGTGTACTCGGCCCGCTTTTATTTTGCCTTTTCGTTAATGATGTACCCGATTTATTTCAGAATGGTAAGCCTTTCATGTATGCCGATGAGCTTAAAGTTGCATATCGATATAGGCCGGCAGATCATGACATCATGCTTGAGCTCCTAAAGAGCGATCTACAGGCTTTCGCCCAGTGGTGCCGCACATGGCGCCTTTCTCTTTCTAGGCATAAGTGCTCAGTCATGGTGGTTGGCGACGACCGCCAACCTCAACTAAGTATTGAAGGTCACACGATAAATGTGCCAGGGGTTATAAGGGATTTGGGCGTATCATACTCCAAGAGTCTCAATCTCTCGAAGCACTGTGCCTTGATAGTCTCCAAAGCACGTAGAACGACCGGGTTTATCCTCCGAAATTTTAAAACTAGGGACATTAGAATGCGCCTATTCAACATGTACGTTAGACCTGGTCTGGAATACTGTTCGTTTTCATTTAGCCTCATGCGTGCTACTGAGCGGAAGAAAATAGAATCCGTTCAACACTTTTTTACTAAGAAAATTTTAACCCCAGTACACCGACATTTGTCTTACCAAGAATGTTGCCGGCTTACAGGCCTCGATCCTTTATGGTTCCGTAGATTACAAAAGGGACTATTTTTGCTATTTAAACTCTTATATAATCACACATTTAACCCGCTCACTTCTTTAAGACAGCATATCCACCCACGACGTAACAGTCACCGTGAGGTCTTCTTATTTCTGCCTCTGGCACGTACTGTTAAATATCGTCGGTTCTTTTCTGTAAATGCAATTGCTATTTGGAATAAACTACCCATGAGTGTGAAAACTCTGCAAAATTATCCTTTATTTAAGAGAAATATTACTCGATTTTTGCATTCAGAAAAGCTCCCACAAATTTTGAGTGCTGAATCTACTGATCGACTGTACCGTAGCGATGGCGTTTGTGGTCTCTGAGCACTATGGCCGGTCTCACCAGCTGTTCCTCAACGCCTCTACTTTGACTATCCCCAACTTCATGAAAGGAATTTGACGTCCGATAATCTCCGATACCGTGCAACCTCCCCCCTTCTTGACGGTCGATATTCTACCACCACCGACAGTTTTTTTTCTCCTGAGCCCTCCAAACCACAAAAACTACCATCAACTATATTTTTATGCCTTAAGCTCAGGAGTTTTTTTTTCACTGCTGGTCGGATTTGTGTTTAATCGCTTCCCTTGACAATGCATGTAAACTGGCATTAAATTAAAATTTATTTATTTATTTATTTATTTATTTATATCGATATGCAACTTTAAGATCATCGGCATACATGAAGGGCTTACCATTCTGAAATAAATCGGGTACATCATTAACGAAAAGGCAAAATAAAAGCGGGCCGAGTACACTGCCCTGGATGACTCCACTCCTCACACGTGTAGGCTTGGAGATGGTATTGGAAATCTTAACTCGTTGTGTGCGAGTGCCCAAATAAGAGGATATAAAATTCAAAAGTTTGCCACCTATTCCGAAAGAGGACAGTTTCAAGAGAAGAAGAGCATGGTCAACACGATCAAAATCCTTAGTGAAATCGAAATATACTGTGTAAAGTGCAAAACAAATGGCCCTAGATTGGGGAACATAGTCAAAGAAAGAGAGTTGACAGGTGTCACAAGATCGAGCTTTGAGGAATCCATGCTGAGCAGCCCTCAGTAGGTTATTCGCTGTTGAGTGACGCATCATCTTATCCTTGATCAATGTCTCTAAGATTTTCGAAACTGCAGGGAGGGTGTTTATTGGCCGAAAGTCATCAAACGACGTGGATTTGCCGTGCTTAGGAATGAGCAAAATGTGTGATTCCTTCCACAAGGTAGGATAAGTTTCACTTTCCAGCGCAAGATTAAATATCTTGTATAAGAGGGATGGGAAGATCGTGTTTGCATCGGCTTTTAATATGCTTACTGGGACACCATCAGGGCCTGGACTATAAGACTGACGAAAACGCTGAATCGCAACAGTCACATCCCACAGAGTGAAGGTTATAGTTTCTAGAACTGCCCCGGTCAATGGCTGGATGGTCGGAAGCGGAGTGGTCGAGTCTTCAATGAAAGTTTTGGACAGGAAATCATTGAAGCTATCAGCGGTTAATTGGGCATCAACTATGGGATTTCCGAGAGCGTCCGGAAGATGGGATGCTGCGTCTATCGGTGAGTTCGTCCATTTCTAGAGAAAAGTTTTGAGACATTTAACGAATGGTTTTCGGTAAACTGGACCTCTTCGGCTAGCTGTTTTTTTCAGACAATCTCTTAGCTCGATCGAAAATATCACAAATCAAGGGCAGAACAGAAACATCGTTCTGCAGATGGAAACGACGATAAAGCCTGCGCAATTTGCGACGCAAGGGTAAGGGTAGGAAAACCTCCTCCCCAACATTCATAATTTTTTTACGGGGGACAAAACGAGAAATAAGCGGATCCAAAATTTCGTACAGTTTTGCAGTGCAAACATTTACATCCGAACTAAAGGAGAAATCTGTCCAGTCGTACGAATTAAGGTGTGTTAATAATTCGGTTGAGCGAGTTGATCGGAAATCGCGGAAAAATTTATACTTTGGGGACAACGTTTTGTCAGCCTCGAATTCCAACTTTGAAACAACTATGTCATGGTCTGAGCCAGATCAACCGTGTGAATCCCAAAGCGGAACGACTTAGACTTGGAAAATTTAGCAAGGCTGCTGGTGAGGAGCGGTCACAAGGGCGCCGGTCGCTCAGGCAACAATTCCTTTGAAAAACTTATGAGGAGAAGTATAGTGCCGACTCGAATCCGAATCTTAATAACTTCAGGCTGCAATAGCGCTAAGGAAACTGAAAACTCAGGATGACCAAATTCATCGGAGATCAAAAAATTTAGATTAAATTCCAAGCGCGAGCTTTTAATAGTAGCGCGTTGAATCAGCGCGATTCCAGGTGGCAAACCTACCCCATATCATCAGCTACTGTTCAAAGTGCTAATACAGACGTTGCAGTTCTGGGCAAACACCTTTATAGCCGGAAAACACCATACATACAGATCAATCGGGTTCCTTAGAAGAGGCCTATATGCTATGCAACCAATGGCCGCACATGTTTACAGAAACTGACACCACATTGTATAACGACCTTTCGTCAGGTTTACTACGCGTCATTATCCTGAGTAACCCCTTCTTTCACTGCTCACGGATCTGCTCCACGAACCAGGCTATTTTGGACTATAGTAAACGTATTGCCTTCCCCGCAAAGCTCCTGAGAATCACGTCTCCAGGAACAAGTTTTCACGTTTTGGAAATCCCGTTTGACATACACCTACTTTAAGAGTACAGCACAACTCGTGCGGACCCTCATACAGTCAAGGCCAGCAGGTTACTCTTTTCGAAGGACAGGCTTAGGTCCATTTCCATTCACAAAAGCAGGCTGGCGATTCATTCCGGCAATGGTATAATTTTTTGCGAAGAAGGCACGAATGGCGTCAGCCCTACGACAGGATACGGCAAAGATTGGGCATGCTCTTTTGATGCAGTGTAATCTGTCTATTTAGTCTATGGTGTCAACACACGGAGTAAACGAATCCATGAGTTGTGTTACCTTCTGACGATTTATACGACCGCTCAACCCCCGTCCACCCAGAAAAAAGTTAAAGTGGACTGCGTGAATTGGACATTAACTAGCATTTTTTGGCATTCGCAGAGGAACACCACCCCCGTGATTGGTATAAAACATCCCCTGTGTTTTTGTGGTCTATCTGGTAACTCTTCACGTCCCCCCAGGGGTTACTTTTCTTTTATGACGCAAACGAGACGCGTCTTAATTTTTCTCGTCGAATTTCAAGTTCCATACAGCTAACATGGGTTAACACGGCGGAAGACTACGTCGCACATTTGCAGGAACTCATTCCACTACACGGAACCTATCCAGTTCGTATCTAAAATCAGTGTCTGAATAAGAAAAAGATCTTTTGACTAGAAAACACATGGAACCTCTTATGCACACCATGACCAAATTTTGAAATATCGGACGTCCCTACATCCGGCATATCGTTGAACTTTCTTTATCACTGGGATGGTTGCTTTGTCGCCATAAATATCAGAAGCAGGCGGGACAGTTAACCCAAAATGGATGGCTTTACGGCCTACATCGACAAGTTTGTGGCGTCCGGAAGACGATTATCCGTTGCCACAACAAAGAGACACCCGTCGTTCGACCGCATCAAGATTACTCACCATGAACCGAGGTTATAGCAAGAAACCTACCCACTACTGGCTATTTGAATAGAAGCATCCATGAAAGGGTATTGCTACCTTGACTCACGGTCAGAGATTTTCTAGTGCAGTGCTACACGGACGATAGTTTTGAGTATGTTGAGGTAAATTTTTTTGGAGGATATTTCGTAGTGTTTCCACGCAACGCCGCAGGGGGAGTTCTCTAATCTATTTGATAAAATTATTGCATTAAACTACCGTATCTCGTTTGCTATCAACAGTTGAATAAACATTCCAAATTCTGTTTACATATTTCGCTCAATGTTCTTGATTTAGCTCTGTGCTGGCAATGTAAAAGTAAGTCGTGGAATACAGGTAATTAAAGCCGTTCGAAGGACTCTGAGGTGGGGATATTAATAAAAGGAACTCCTAGACTTCACATCTACCGCAACAAGGACACTGCGTTAAACAATTATTAAGAATGAGAACACATTTAATTTATAAAAGATAGGCAATGGTAGTACTAGGCTTTTTTATGGTATATCGATCAATATCAATGCTTCCGCGCATGCCAGCAGTCAGCGACAATAACGGGGGGCTGTTCTAGGACGATCAGACCCAAAGATGCCACTGTCAACAGTAATCGAACTAAATTTGTTTAAATTTTTCAGTAGACAAACTAGTTGTTATGTTTTAACCGCCACCGGCACTTCTGAGTTGGAAATAAAGATAAAGGTAGGGTTAGCAGTTGTGCACTTGGGTAGTTTCAAAAGCTTATATTTCAAACATGACTCAAAACAGACATCAAATATATAAGTAATCACTTACATATAATTGCAATTATATATAACTATATACGATTGCAATTATATGTAAGTGATTACTTATATATTTTATTTTTTAAAATAAATCATTATTTCGACTTCGTCAAAACGCCTTCATTAAACCTTCTTGGGGGGGAGGGGGGTACCGTAGTTCGTTTAGTAATAAATCGGATGGGAAGTGCGAAAAAGAGCTTTCGTAGGTGCTAAACCGGAAAGGTCGCTAAGGAAAGGCGTCCCGCAGCTGCAAGGCGCCGTATCGCGACTTTTCGCCATTGCTTCCATAGCGACTACATGGACAAAATCCGCTATAAATCGGTAATTGTATCGCGACTTTTCCACAGCGAGGCGCCGTCACCTCACTATGGAATTGCTACTAGGGTGGTTTCACTATAAGTAAGTATAACTAACTATGCATTTGCTCGCAGTTATGCGAAAGTATGTAGTTTTTTAATTATGAACAGATACCTAGGTATCCGCATAAAGCTAGATATCTAGCATAAAACTTTATGCTATTATTGATACGTGCACTTCCCAAAATCAGAAATGCCTTATTAAAAAATGTAACGCCCACTAAATGTTACTTGTATTGCAACTTGGTATTGTTGTTTTCGCTTTGCTGTCCGATTAAGCTCTAAATAGTCGTTATAATGTTATCAACGGCCTAAAATGCTATGGAAAATCGCTAATGCGGATGAAATGTACGTATAAAATATCAAAGACAGATCCCTCAGATGAGGATTTTCAGGACACAGCTTACTCGTCATCATTGTTTGAACTATTTCTGCGTGGTTCACATCGACATAACACACCTCACTATGCGCCTTAGTGTGTGCTTCAGTCGCACACTTATTTGTAAACAGAGCGTTGCTGAGAATAATGGGGAAGTCCAAACATCTTAGAAACAGCCGAAACGTTTACATCTGCATTTAGTACAATGCAAAGTGCATATGTCCAGTGGAGTAAAATAAAATAAGAATTGATTCGATGGCACTTCTATCTAATACGTTATGCAAATTTAGTACATGCGGTTCAAGTAGTTAAACCACATTGCGGTAATGATTATGTCAAAGTACTTGTTTGTGAAAACTTAGGCAAAAATGATCAGGTCTCGGCAACTTGATCGGAATTACTAGCGTTAAATAACCGCTCTATTTTTGCTTCTTGTATGTCAGTTTGAAAGTACATTTTATAACTCCCACAAACAAGTAATAAACTTCAGAGTCCATAAGCATCTGTTTTATTTTATACATTAATTGTCTAGGAAACTTGGTCAGTGAAATTCAAGGACCATAACCGCACAGAATTTCTTAATTCGGTCTGCAATCCTCGAAACTAGAGTGCAAAAATATGCCGAATAGGTTTTCTATCCCTTACTAGCATGCACATCTCGTACGGTTTTGTGGGAAAAGCTCCCAGAATAGCACACGCTCTGCGGCTCATTGAAAATAAGATATAGTTCGAAACAAGTTTACTATTTCGTATGTTGTAAATTTAGTTCGAGCTGCATCATTTTTACCTCCCGTCGTCGGCACAGGAATGACGCATCGTGGTTGGGACTTTCCGTGAACTCTGGATCCCAGGGAGTGTCAGTTCTACGTGGAAAGAGCGGGGTAAACCTAAATATAATTCTATTTCTCGTCATCTATAATCACATGTTTACGAAGTGCATGCTTGACATTGAAATTAACAACCAACGTTAACGATAACAGAGTTTATTATTTAAAAAAACAGCAGACTTGTTATAATCTAAATGCTCGAACATGGCTAGCTGGCACGGGAGTTGTCGTATTACCTAACATAGTTAATAGTTCGTAAGATATATGTAGGTTGGACAAAGGCAAGTAGAAGATGTCACTACCATGCTCTTGGAGGCATCTACCTATCACCAATGCTTCCAAAAATATGACGTCCATTTGTGCCATGAAGCTTCGGTCAACCTGCCCGTCATTAGCAACCTCGAACAAGATTCGGGTAAATAAATGCTTCCTATACTGTCTTATTAGCGATCGTCTTCAAATAGCGTATCAATACAGACTTTTCCTATTTATCCCTACTGCTTTATAGAACTATCAAATCTTGTAGATCAGCCCAAAAATGACTTGTTCAAGGTCCAAAACCCGTCGATTTTTCATTTATTTGGCATTTGCGTAACCTAGGCAGCAGCGACAAATAAACCGATGTGTTGTGGGAACATGCATGGAACTGAAGACCATATGATAGAACCCAAATGGATCTAGGAGAACTGCTGCCGACAATAAACCTTCCTTGGACAATTGTACGGATTTGACGGATGAATCGCCAAAAAATAAAGGTCAATTTGTGAATCACGTATTTATGATACGGCTTGAATTTCGACCAAATATCAAATCTCAGACTTTTGGTCACATCTCATCGGTTCAGGGTGTGACCAATATGGCCAGTGTGGTTTTAAAATGAGCATTGATACTGTTCGCGTATGTAGTGATTAGTTTTCAAGACATTTCTTAGCGAGACGTCGTTTCTGGTAAACGATGCTAGAAACTTCGCTAGTTTATTCTTTTATTCTGCAAAGGCGAATTGTCAAAAAACTCAAGTATACTTCTAAAATTGATATACCAGTATGACTTTTATCACTAATGTTATTTATCAGTTTGGAAATGTAATCTCACGGATATTGAAACTGGCATGTCCGGGAACTGAACAGGTGCATTGCCACAGAGGTCCTACGTATACATCGAGACTTTCGCTAGAAATGTCGGCATTGACATATGGTGTCAACCGCTTTCCTCCCATCACATAGGCGCGCTGCATTCGTCTGCTTTTATCTTGCATTTATAGACCGCCTAATGCATATTTTTATCATAACAAAATCAAAATCCCTGTCTGTCACCCCAGGTTCATGGCGTCACTAGTATCGGAAGGCCATGCCAACTAAAGTCCAACATCCGAAGCGCACTGCCAATTTGTCTGCAGGTCACAATGGAGTACTGCCTCGGTTTAAGAAAAGGTCAGGAACCCAACGAAACCAATCCGCACAACTTCACAAAAAGACCCGAGATCAAGCAAAATGTGCTGCATGCATTCGTTTGTATTCCGTCGACTTCTGCTGTCACTGCATAAGTCGTTTCGTTAAAGGCATTTACCATGACAATTGGTACCTGCAAAAGACGGTGACGACAAGGGTTTGACAAGACTGTCCTTATGGCATATTTAAAGAATGTCTCGATTTTCCGATGGGCATATGAGATGCGACACCTCATGCAGTTACCACGAAGTCTGTTATCCCACATGCGATCAATGGATTACCCAAAACAATTTCGAAATACTCAAGAGACTCAGTAAACTTTCTCAGCTTCTGCTTATCTTAAACTAATTTCTTAGTTGAAAGGTCGTGCTAACGGTTAGCAAACCTTTTTAGGTGAAAAGATGGGGAGGCCACGAACGGTGATTTGCTATATTTGCCAAC
>CACRXP010000485.1:493200-503477 GCA_902702965.1 Spirometra erinaceieuropaei | reverse complement strand
TCGGTAACAGAGCGAAGCGAACATGGCTGCAGACCTCAGCGGCGTCTGCTTGTCTCGTCTCGGGTCGATGACGTATCCACCGGAGGACGGCTTCAAATACCTGCTCTTCGGCAACTCGAATGTGGTCATTGGAGATTAGTTGGATGAGCTGGTCCTTTGAAAGGTTGATAAATTCTTCACCCTGCTCGAGGACTTCACTGCAGAGGGGAAAGATGGTGATTTGAGCAAATCAAAGGGGACGGTGGTGGATAATGTCCTGGCTGAGGAAGAATAAGTACAACCCAATTGTGGCCTTATAACTGCCGCTTGTCCTGTTTCTGCCACTATCTCTGACGATGGACTCCTGTACGAGTCTGAAAGCTCAGGATAATAAACGAATTGTTCCGGTGCTCGACTCTTCTTCTTCTTCTTCTTCTTCTTCAAATAGGTGTAAATTGTAACAGCCATGAAACATAACTTTTCAACACTGTATTAACGGTGCCCTGCTCGATTTCAACGGGGAGTCTACGCAATCCTCAACGTGAGGGAAAGCCAAAACACTAGTTTAAAAACAAGTAATATGGAAGATGCACATAAGTATTAAGAAGCCTTTTCAAAATTATTTGAAAATCATGTAAAGTTGATCCGCATTTGCGAGGAGTCGGGATGACTCGATAAGAATACGAACGCAAATGTGAACTTTAGTCAAAAGAAGTTGTTGTCGAATCATTCAAAGCTATGCGAGAAAGTAGGCTGACACACGTAAACTGTCGATCCATAAACGCAGATATTATGTTTATCAAAACGTCTTCGCCCGGGTGAGCGCAACCTTTTTGCAAACTGGCACAAAGTCCGCTTTTTTGTCTAAATGCGCCTGTAAAACAGATATTTCCAGACTGTTCGAGCCCGGCACATACAGAGATGACGCCAATCACACCAACTGACTCTAATGGCCGCACATGCAAGGTAATAGGTTGGAATTCGCTTGAAAGATATGAACTAGACTCAAGTCCCTGGGTATCATTCAAATTACGCCAGATGAAGACTAGAGCGGGGCAAGATGGAAACCACAGATGCGAAACTATCAAAAGACAGTCGCAGTCCGAGTCGTCATCTTTTCGAAATGGCCCGTCCTTCGTCCTGTGCGGTCAGGACAGATCGGAAAACGCCATTCCGAAATGACTGAGCATTTCCAATCGACGTCGTCGGTACGCGAGCCCGTACGACAGTGGGAGGGCGGTTGAGTCCAGCCAGTGTTCAAACCGCCGGGTCTTCTCGGTCAGGGCTGGGGATTGAACCGGATGAAAACGTCAGACGCCAGAAATGGCCACTGAATTTACCCCTGTCTTTGTCGACTACCCCCTTCCCGACACATTTTGAGAGAAAAGCAAAGACAGCTAGTTGTAGATACAGAATTTTCCGACAAGTCCGCGTGGAAAATCCGCACAAGGACGCCTGTTTACGTTGAGTCAAAGTCGTGCTAAGCTGGAGGGGAGGGGGGGGGGTGAGGGGGAGGAAGCCGCAGAACAAACAGCACTCGAGGCACGGCAGCAAGGCAACTGTGAAACGCTAAAAAACCCGAATGGCCGGCACGAAGCATTATGTGTGCGTGGTTGGGAGAAGGTACCACCCACTTTACACCATAAAACAGTAAGAAGAGGCGAAACTCACGAACCCTAGATTTAGACCTTGGGCCATATGGGGTTACGACGCCGATAAGACCAGGACACAACTGTGGCAAGTCTGCATTGTCGTGCGACGATTTGGAGCCACCCAAAATGATCCAGCCGGCGGAAAAAATGACTGGTTGAAAGCTGTATAAATGTGCTATCTGTTTTGGCTGCCGATAGAAAATTAACAACCCTCACTAGAAATCATTGACAAAAAGTCCTCTTCATAAAGTTATTCCGCAGTAAATCACGTCTTCTTTTTGTCTTGTTCGTGGAAAAATCAAAAGATTAGGATCGAAAAATTGCAATGTTGACTTTTTCAGACGGCTGTACAAACTTATGCGAGGTTTGAAACCCCAAGTTTTATTTTCATGCCGTCGGGCAACATCAGCTGTTTCAGAAGGGTCCGGCTGGTTTCAAGAAATTCGCAGTGCCGTTCATCAGACCGGGAAACGAAGTTCTGTAGCGCCTTCGGTGTCCGCAAGAGGTCAGACGCGCGCGAAACTGAGGTGTTTAAAAAATACCCCCGAAAAGCTGGAATATGCTATGCTTTAAAATGCGGGCCCGAGCAAAAATTGACACCAGACATGCAAATCCTCCCAGCCCATCACTTTCTTCAAGACCACCCAGCTGTCTTGGCCGTCAGCTCAGCACAATTCTGATTGGCTCACAGGTAACTCCTTTCTCTATTCCCTATCTCCACTTTGGCTGCACACACCTGCAGCGCAACAAACCTCAACTGACACGACACCCACTTAAGTGGGGTTGTAATATTGATTACCTGCAACAGAATCCCGCGATATTCCAGACACGCCAGGATGTTTGTTTTTGGATTCACTCCTTTTGGGCCGCCTGGAAAGATCGTAGTCGACAGAAAAGCTACTTAAGTAGTCTAAACTTTGTCCATTGATTTTGAATGCTGTTATAAACTCAAACGTGTTTCATAGAAGATATAATCAAAAGCGTCCTTTCTTGTACTCATTTAATACTAAATAGCGCCTTCAAAGTTTATACCTGAGAAAGGACACATTTCGGTTTTAAAGTTTTCTTTAACTTCTGAATAATTTGAGCCCGGTCTGCAGTTTCACTTAAGTTTAGGGTTTAGGGTCTACAAGCTGTACACTGTTCGTCATCTGGAACTGCTGCGTTTGGCTGGTCAGCTCATTGACGAGGAGCCCGCATTCAGCGCTGTATGAATTGCATTAAGACTAGGTTCCGTGGTTATCCGTACCGCGAAAGTCAGTTAGGCAGCCGATTCGAGGACATTCGTAGTCCGATATACCAAGCATTACTTGGTTTTGCTCAGTCAAGACGCCATTTCTTGAATATACTATCGGGGAACGCACGGCTAATCAACGAGTATACGCCCAAATAAAGCGAAACTAATTTTACACTAAAAATCAGCGCTTCAGTAGGTATTTAAAGTGAGATCTGACGGGGCAGGCAGCACCACAAGCGCAAGGATTTCGACTATATTTGAGATTAAGGTGGGCAATGGTTAACCAACAAGATTACTGACAAGTGTGATTCGCAGGGTTGGAGTTCGGTAGGATCCCTGTTGGTAGCCCTCCGGGTACTGAAATCGCCCGTCTCCCTATCTTACGGGACCGGTGGTAATGGGGGATATACAAGTGGGGCACTTGTGTGCAGGCGTCAATGGCGTTTATAGTGTAGGCCCCGAATTGATGCCCCTGCTAAAGTCGTAGCCAAAACTAAATATGGCGAAAACTGAAAGAAAGATATAAAAACGAACGTGGATACTGCGTACGGTCAGCGGAATGAATGCATCCTAGCTCCAGATGGGGTTGAGCGTTCCTGATTTTCCGAAAATAATAATTTATTGCCACTAGGGTCACATGTATGTTAGAAACTGAAGCAGTAGTTGTGTGCTAGACGCGAATGTTGTAGTAAGCAATGTGTAGAGCAATTAGCCGGGAGGGCTACCAACAGGGATCCTATCTGGAGTTCGATAAAGGTTAGGTAATTCAGTGAAGTAGCGCATACGAAGTAGTTCCATGATCAGGGACCCGGTTGGACGATTTCTAAGGGGATGCCGACAAGTGTCAAGGAGCCTTACAACTACTGTTATTCCTACGGCACATGTGACATTTCAAGAACAAATCTTCAGCAGTCCTTAAATAAAACTAGTCCATCACAGCCACGTCAGTCATGAGTCCAAAGAAATCCGCACTTCAGTGCGTACTTAAGGGTGCCCTCATCACAGAATTCACTATACAGGTCGGGAAAATCAGTTTCGCGTTCGTTCATCGCCGTGCACTATAACGCCAGATTTGAAAATGGAACTTTACATTCCAGTTGCCTTGTTGACCAAGTAAACTTCCAGTACAAATAAAACACGGACGTCGTGGAATAACATCAAACAACCGAAAATCCAAAAAGGCAGGTAAAGTTTGAAATGTAATTTTACATTCCGGTCGGCCTGTTTGTCAAGTAAACTTGCAGTACAAATAAGGCGGCAGTAAGTTTCAGTCGATATAGTTATGTACCTAAGGTGTGTGTTTGCCGACAGTTTGTTCGCTCTTTCCCGCTAACCTCTCTCAACAGGCTTTCAACCACCCTGTCGATTAATGATCGTGACCAGTGCTTCTAGGCTAATGAGGGAGCAGCAGCTATATTTTGTGAATTAACAAGTGACTGCAACTTAGTAATTCCTAAGCCACCTGACAGGTGTGTACTATTTAAAGAGTCCGGCAAACGACAGAACTGAGAAGGCTGGGTGCCAGCCTCATTTATTTCGGTCGAGTGCGACCAATTAGGCGGGGCGTTACAATAGCTGAGGACAGACCAGCATTGCCCTGACCAGGTGTAACTCTCCTCGCATATTCCAGTGAGCAGTTGACATTATCAGCCTGATAAAAAATCTGAAAGTCTGTTGGTTTATACTTCTTTTTCCACATAGCTAAGGCTCTGGGGCAAATGGTGGGTCACGGATGCCACTATTCGTGGTAGCAGACACGCAGTTACAGATTGTGAATCAGTCGGCAAAAGCTGCAACGTTTACAATAAAGGCAAGTGTGCAGTAATGCAACCCAAGCTCAAGTTCTTAAAAATGTAAACAAGCTCAAACGGACCGAGAGTGTTCTTACTAATCCCTGTTGCCCGGATCACTGAGGGGAAGGCCGCAACAAGGTTGGGAGCTGGCCAACTGCCAGCTGTTATTTATTAATTCGGAAAAACAGCACAATCGGTGCGAAATGTTACCATCCCCATAGTAGGGTCTACGTCCAAATAGAAAAGGTCATCAAGGGTTGAACGGATACCCCAGGTCAACTACGAAGCGTCAGTCATCCAAATACTTGCAGCTGGCAGTCATGCAGGAGAGGCAGGGCGAGCGCAGAGGCGACTGTACACATGACGGTGGGAGGCCAAAACCATTGCATATCGGATCCGCACTAGATCATGCGAGAGGTGAAATTCAATTCGAGAGGAAACTGGATGGCGGAACCCTAACGATGTCATCCAGTGACCAAACACAGTGCAGGCGAAGACGCCCACGGCGAACCCCTGGTTTATCAAGTAATGCCGATTATCGATCCCCGGATAAATATCCTCCTTAAACGTTCCTCGCCACCAGAACAGTTCAAGCAATTCTCAACCATTGCCAAAAGGCTAGGACTGCTGTGGCGTAAGGCTTTCGATGCAACTGCTGCGGAATCTGGGCAAACGCACGTTACTCCCAAATAACACTTAGTTCCATCTCTGCCTATTCTACTCCTGGACTTGGTTGCGTTGCCAAACGCCCACGTATTAGCAAAGTCATCCACATCCAAACGCCAACACTCATAGCAACAAAATAACGCTTCCCCCTGTCGTCATTTTTCGCCACCGCATTTTCATAGATCGGAATTATCTGAAGGAGGGTGTCGCGCGACGGAAAGGCTTACCAATGACTGAGGGCGCGACGCTCCTACCCACGCGGTGGCAGTTATGCTCCTCGTCTGTCTGGAATTTGGACGCGTTCGCACGTTCCTCGTAACCACGGCGTATTTACGAGGATATGGTAATTTCTCAAGAACAGGGACTTCAAAGATGTTAGTCATCGGCAAACCCCACGATAAACATATGGGTTCCAGGTGTCGGAAACTTTGCCTGCAAAAAAGACGATTTGGAATTCTGAAATACGAAAAAGAGGACGCGTGTCAGAATTACCTGCTACGTGGGTAGCCTATGCACGGCGTCGGCTAGAAAACGGATTCTCCAATAACTAGTCAGGCAAATTTGGCGTCTACCAAGTCAATGAAGTCGATATTTAGACAACACCGCTACTGTACGCTATGTTCTCGATTACTTATCCGTGGCTCTACACAGGTATGGTCTACACAAAGGCTATAGCCCTATATGAGTCAAGACCGGAGCCCGCAGGCCTGACGAATAAACAGCTGTGAATCAGGCAGTGGGATGAAGTGGCTGGGCACTGATATGACAAGTCGGTTACTTATAAAAGGGTCACAAGCCACAGCGATATTTTCATCCAGTTAAGTCTCCGCCACTGTCCTTCCCTGCAATCTTAGAACACTCATCTGGTGTGCTGGGGTAGTAGATGACGATGTGCAACCCTTGAATCCGCAGGGTTTGGAAAACCATTCCTTTGCAAATTGTCGTTCGATGTAGTCCCTGGCTGACGAGCCGCGGCATAGAAGACGAGTTTTTGAATGATTGGAGGGCTATGGGACCGAGGAGAGATTACCTGCAGAAAGTCAACGTCGCACCACATCACCCACCTCTTAACTTTTGAGCAATGTCCAGGCGTACGCCTTTGGTAACTTCCTGTCTTTCCAATGATAGGCGGACATTGCAGGCATTTTAAAATATTGCAGCAGCCTGAACCCCGCGGCGCGGACTGGCAGAGAAAAACTAATTTGAGGAACACAGCATTTAATGGGAAACCCAAAAGTGCTTAGTACCAGCATAGTTCCGCCCAGAGACGAGTTAGTGCCAGGGTGGGAGCATAGTAAGATCAAAGTCTATTTCTAGGCACAGTGCGTGATCTAACTCATGAAATGTGTCGAAATTTACGAATGATTGCCAATCACTCGCAAACCGACACCATTTCATGAGTCAAATGTCTGTGTTAATTAAGTACAAGTTTGAAAGAATTAAAAATATAAAAGAAATATCACAGGCAGTGTTGCGTTGTTTAGAAATGTCAATTTCTTTCGAAAAGCGCAATATCCCGAAAACGTCACCAATGGCTCTAATTAAGTAAAGTTCGTTTTCAGATGTATAAAATGCATTCTCATACCAAACACGTAGTAAATATGAAAGTAGACATAAAATCACGTCTAATAACAGCGTTTTAGCGAAGTTTACATATAAATATCGTTTAATAAGTAATGTGACTTTATATATGCGGTTTATCAACTGCCTACATTCTGAGTGTAGATTCCAAAACAGTTTCCCAGTGTTTCATAATTTCATTAACGATTTGAAGTTAAATGAGATGAAGTTCAACAACAGAAGCTGGATTTTGCTTGATTTGGCCGATGGGGATGTCGTAGGATCAAAAGTTTTCATAAGGTGACATGCCATGAGGCTGGTCGGTGCCTAATAAATTTAGATAGAGTTGACAGGCGTGATCGTAAACATACCATTTTGTGTTTATAGAGAGAACTTTTCGCCCGTTAAATTAATTTATACTCTTCTTTCGTTTTGAATTACGCTGAAATTCAGATCGGCCGCAAAATATTACTGAATACTTCATGATTTTCAGTGTTTTTACCCGATCGTCCATAAAGACAGATTCTGAATTACCTGTCTGTTGAGAACTTTAAAATAAGATTGTTCTTGAAGGCATTTACCGAATTACTGAGTGTTCAGGCGCTCCTTTTCACGAAGATAGTCGTCTGGGTCACATGTGAGTACTCACCCAAACATCAAACTTCATTTTCGAGAAAAATGACTGTCCACAACGAAAGTCAGCAACGAATATGCCTTTGATCAATAAGAAAACTTTCCTTAATAGATTACCTCTATAGGAAGTGCTTTATTACTGCACTCCGTCAACGGATCTCTGTGCACTTTGTATTTTTGCACGGCGAGGCCAAATAAAAATTTGACACTTCTGACGCTTTCTTTCACTTTCCAAAGCAATACTAATACTTTTCTACCGTAAACGCAAGAATATGCCCTTCTCTATACATTGAAGCCATTTCCACTGTCTTTGTTCGCTTTTAGACTCCGTTCTTCCATTATAAATGCACGGCAGAGCGCCCATACAAATACTGATATTTTGATGAAACTAAAACTGTTTTGCTCGTTCTATTTCTGAAAATAGTATGCACCAAGGCTAAAATGCCAGAAAAGTAGTGTGTCATATGTTTAAAGCTAGAAATGATCACTCCGTGGTGGTCATCTATGCGACATCAGGTAGAATTTTCCAAACGGTAAAAACATTTCAGCCCACTTAAACGAAGGAATCTCTATCTGCGTTATTATTGCACTATAGGGCACCAAATCGCGCAGATCTGCTAATTTGACATAAGGGAATCGATAAAACATCTGGTTTTCTTAAAATAACCTTTTTGCTAGCAGGTTGATCACCATGGTCAACATCGGACATGAAATAAAATTTCTAGTCCGGCTGCATCTGTTTATTAAAACTCTCGCGGGTAAATTACTGTCCATTCAACGAAAAAGTCGCTCAGATGCGTAACTGGAGTCTAGGACATGTATTAGCATAGCAAATTGCAAAAATATATTCCAACGTCTATTTTCGCTAAAATTTACTGATATTTTTATGCACTTGATATAATTATGCAAACACAATTTCTGCACCAGAAAAGGACATTTCATCGAAGGATGTGGGTCAGCAAACAAAATGCGCCAGGTTAAAGGCGTCCAAAATCCTCTAATCAGTTTCCGTTATCACATTTCATGAGATAGGTCACGTGCTGTGTGCTTAAAATAATGTACACTGATAAGT
Organism: Spirometra erinaceieuropaei; assembly: GCA_902702965.1. Taxonomy (NCBI): domain Eukaryota; kingdom Metazoa; phylum Platyhelminthes; class Cestoda; order Diphyllobothriidea; family Diphyllobothriidae; genus Spirometra; species Spirometra erinaceieuropaei. Next base: position 494,885 of record CACRXP010000485.1, on the reverse strand, counting down.
TTTAGACTCGTAATTAACAGTTATTTCGCGAAATTCGACTTCGTGAAAATGAAACGGTTATCATAGTTTCATGGCAGACTTGGAAAAAGTTTGTCCTGAAGCATTTAGTCATGGTTCAGTTGTTAAGATTCTATGAAATGACCAGACTAACATTCAGTCCGACAAATAACGCCAGACTCTGGATTTTGGGTTCGTGGGCGCACAAGCTGTCAGCGTAGTGTTTCTATCGGACAGGGAACTGCTTAAATACCCATTTCGGACGTAAATGTGACGAGTTCTTCTGATACATGGGCAATATATCGCAATGCGCGCAGGCGCCCCAGCCCAGGCTTCGATCACGGGTTAGTCACGTAGGCTTTTCGCTGACATCTCGAGACAAAACGACCGAGGTATCCGTTGCAAAGAGCCCTCGGAGACGTTGTACACCGGCGCTTCTGTTGTCCGGCCCATTTTAACGCGTTTAAGCGCGGTGGTAGAGGGTTCTTGTGCAGCTGTATTTTTGCGAAAAGGGGTGGTTGTTGCCGAAGTTTAGGATACGGGTGTAATGGTTGCCTTACCGTATACGATTACAATAAGTTCGCCAAGACGTGTTCTGCATGACAGAACAACCACTTGTCACAACTATTTCATGCTAAATTAAATTTTGCCTAGATTCGGTGTTAGAGGATAGGCTTACCTCGGCCTTACCAGGTTCTTGATTTTTTTTAAAAAAAAACAGCTCGTAACTGTGTGTTAACTAGAATTTGCATAAAGCTTGTCGCTCAGCGATAAAGGGGGATGGCAGAATAAATCCTGCGTGGAGAATGCCTCAAAATCAAGCTTAGGAGAACCGAGTGGCTGGTATGCCATATCGCCTGATACTATGTTCAATGCATGTCATTATCGCAATCAAACTTTTCAGTAGGTGACTTATCTCATGAAACGCTGATCGGAATTCTGAGAGGTATGCACAATTCCAAGATATTTCAGTCACACCAGAATGCCGGCTTTTAAATGTGCTTCTTTTAAGGCGTCTGGAAAACCGCATTCGATAAAAAATAAACACTTATGTAGTATGATTTTCTTCCACAATTTCCAATGACTTTATAACTTCAAACGTATCTTAGAAAAATCATGCATAAAAATGTCCCTTTTTGCATTAATTTGGTAGCGAATCACGTCCTCTTCGATGGAAGGGTGTCGTTCGGTTTAGAAGAAGTTTGTAGCGATGTGATTATTCAAGACCGTTAAATGCCCATCCAAACAACGTCCTGTTGGGAGTGCCTAAACTCCCAAAAGAAGAGTCAGTCAGTCACTGGGGGCCACGTGTCGCTTTCGGTATCAGTCGCTGCACCCGCGTCTCCAGACAACAAACCACAACTAGGACGCCGGGCAAACCGCGTACGCCGATCAACACTGCCGATGCAGGTCAATCCACACCAAAAGCAGTACTGACCTACTTGGAGGGGAGGTGTAAGGAGTGCCTACACTCCCAAAAACAAAAGTCAGCCAATCACTGGGGCCTGTGTGCGCCTTCTCTAGCATGCCGTCAGCATGATGGTGGTGCCTCGCTGTTGGTCGCTCCCCTCGAACCTGATTGGTCCGGGCATGCGAGAAATCGCTCAGCTCGTCTAGAATTCTCCTCGCGAAGCGCATTGGGTCGAATGCGGGCGAACTCCAGCTATTTTTCCAGTTAGAAGGACTTG
>CACRXP010000485.1:432923-471698 GCA_902702965.1 Spirometra erinaceieuropaei | reverse complement strand
TTCAGAGCTCATTTTGGGCTCGCTTTCGCGAGCTCCGTATGAGCTCTATTCGCTGACCATTTCAGAGCTCCAGCAGAGCTCGCCTGCCTCGCAAAACGAGCTCCGTGCGAGCTCATTCAGAGCACATTTTGCTATTAGGGTAGTAAGGTGGCCCATTTTTGACACACACAGTCTTAAGTGCCTGACGTGAATAGTTAATTGGTGACACTTGATGTTGCTTGGGCAAAAAAGTTAAAATGGCCAAATTTCAGGCTGCAGTGTGACCGACTCACAATGGGCATCGCTCTAATATTATTATTATTATCATTACTATCATTATTATTATTCTGCATTCATTTAAAAGTCCGTGAAAAGCGGTTTTGGTGTGTCGGGCGGGTTGAACGTAAGTAACACAATCTATTCTCATTTAATGACGGGACCGTTTTCTTCAGGGAGGTTTTACGGTTCTGTCGATTTGAGCAAAATCTTGTTTATATTATCTAAGTAATCCACAATGGTTCATTAGCCTTTACTACACCTCTGGATAGACTAGACGAAAGCGTTTTATACAAGATGCCTGTAAGAAGACATTTACCTGCCTTCTAATTCGCCTGTCTCACATCTGCTCATTTCGGTCCCCTGGAATATTGCATGAAACACTCGACTGTACATATCTGAATGCATTCGAAAATGGACTTAATGCATTTTAACGTGAAATAATGGAGACTTTCATGCGGTTTTGGGGGGAGGGGTGAGTAGAAGGTGACTCCCTCCAGATCATTTGTTTTACAGTTCATCGTTGGTATGACGAACACACCTTTGTAAATCTGTCAGCTGGCCTTATCCCTTAAATGTGTGTCAGATGGAGCCAGTCGGAGATTTTGCTAGAAGTAGGTACACTACCCAAGGTCTTCACCTTCATATGCCATACCCAGCACGTGATCTCGGGAAAATCCGATAACATTGAACTAGACAACTTTGGTAATTTTCGTGCAGACAGCCGTTAGATTGCGCAGAATGGACGCTGCAGTCGTATCACTTCCAAACAGTGGACAAATGAATTTAAGGATATTTAAATAAGCATGCTAAGGCGCTACCAGGTTTTTATCTGGCTAAGCTGATCAGTCTGGAAATAAGCAATTCTGCTTATGGGTCGTGCCGCTTAGTCTGCGTGAACAAAGTCTCACTCCTAGGGTCAGCTCAAGATAGCGGATATTTCATATGTTGCCCAGTCGGTCGATGATTCCATGTAGACTTTTTTCATTTTTTGTCTTGTCGATGCGAATAAAAAGGCACGATCGATGAGGACAAAAGCTTTATTCGACTGAGGTTTCGGATTCCTGCTCCAGCCCATCACCAGGGAGAGTCTCCTATTTGTCTCTGATGATGGGTTCGAGCAGGAATCCGAGATGTCAGGCGGGCAAAGCTCTTGTCCTCAGCGATCGCCTCTCCTTCTTAACGACTTCTCCCTTGGACTCGCTTATTCGCTTTTTTGGCAGTATTGTCGTTATAATTCCAACTTCCAAAACTGTTCCAGGGAATCTCAATACTTCGCAGTTTATTTGTCGAATTCACCTTTTCACATATACAAGGGGATGAGTACATTAACCAAATCGTTTTCAGGTTGATGCTTTGGAACATTACTCGTTTCTTTCTTTATAACAGTGCCCGTATTGCTTTTGCAGGACTTGCATTATTTTATTTCGCCGCTTGCCTCATTTTATAGTTTTGATTGGGGCACAAAATTTGACCTCCCAATTTACTGCTGACTAGCGTCAAACTCCCCGAGGTTGGACGTCGACGAGTTCGTCTGACTTTGGTCACTTTTGGCGCCGAAGTAGTCGTAGTTAAGTGAGCGCGCCTGCTGGCCTCTACCGCGTCAGTCGGCAGACTGCTCGGTTGTTGCTGTTCACTTGGGTGGCATTCAGCTTTGCGGGCACACGGAGAGCAAAGTTCGACATTGACCACGTGACCCCCCACTGTCAGCTCCCATCTTTTCCGCAAGCACTGTTTCTCTGCCCTGCGTGCTTCTCTGGCATTCTGGACCTGTCCAGACTGATCCGAGCCTTGTACGAAGCGGCTAGCAGGCGGAATGCCGGTCTGTAGCTTGGTTGACTGTGCCAGTCAAGGCGAAATTTCGAGTACCATTCTAAAAATTTTATCACTGGCTTGACCGGCTACCTCGGCCTTCTCAGAGGCAAAATTGTGATTTATCTGTTGCATGCGGCTAACTGCAGATTATTGTTCACGCCAAGGTGTTGTAGACTACTGCTAATTATTCCGACATTAGTAGTGGGTCCTTGGGCCTCGTGATTTGATGCATAAGGAGGCATTTCGTTTTATGAGTCATGTTAATCCAAGGAAATCTTAAGGTTCTTTTCGTTGCCTCAGAAACGAGCCAAAACTCGGGCATTTCTCCGTCCGAGAGCTTAAAATGAAGCTGCCCGAGGCGTCTTAATCTGGAAGACTTCAGACAATTATTTCCTTTAAAAAGAGCGTGTGGGTAATTCATCTCTTCCTCCCACCTATTTCTTCCTTATGGTGTTTGCAAAAACGATTTATGAAGTTTCTAGCATAACAGCGTCTTTGGTCAACGGGAAGTAGTTTCAGAGGTGGAGGATACCCCACGCACTAGTCTCTTTACAATAGACTGTTGTCGCTGTGTTTCCTTGCCATATTTTTAACTTATATGTCAAGGAGGTGCAACTGGCTGTTGATCTCTTCCTCCATAGTAAACTGTATGTGGGGAAAGATTGAGTTTGACAGCGCCGTAAAACCCTGCATGTCGCTCTTTTTGCCTAGAACGAACTTGCCGTCGACGTATTGTGCTCATATTTTCGGTGGCATGAGTCGGAGATTAGCTGTTAGAGGCGCTGAAAAACTATTTCTGCAGTTGGTGCAGACAGATGTGAGCCGATTGGTTCGACATCCATTACTCGTAGATCTGCCGACTGAATGTGAAGAAAGATTTTAGTGCTTGGTGATATGCACCCGTCTGAGCTGTTAGTTAGTCTCGTCACTTTTTTCAAAGAAAACCGTCGACAGCGTCAATATTCAGTGTGATGAGATGGAGGTGAATAACGAGATCACGTCAAATGACACTAAAATCTCGTCCGCCTCCCCTTCTCGATGTTCGACACACGCCGGATATTCGTCAGTCGACTTTGCCGCCCACTCCGTGTCCTTGAAGAGGAAACAAAGTCCTTAGTACAGTCACCTAAACAACTCAAATGTTGGAGTGCCACCTGAAGAGATGATGGGACGTGAGGGCATTCCTGGCTCGAGGATTGTCCATTTAAGGGTTCCCAGCTCGTGCTCCGTAAAGACCAACCGCAAGTTGACAAATGCTGTTCATCTATTCGACGGTATTTGCAAATGCAAATGTAGTAGTCTCATATCAGAATTCTACTATTTTTCGGAATCTATCGTCGTGCGCATGCATAGGTCGGCGTTCGCAGCCGATATTTGTCCGTGACATGTCGCCCGTGTATAACAAGGGTTAAGCATATCCCAGTGCTGAGCTGTGAGGGACAACAACCTCAATCACTACTGATGAGGAAGATCTTGATTAGTTTGAGAATGTCCGCATGATCATTATCGTCCTGCCTCATGGAATAGTCGCTAGTATAACAGAGTGACAAGGCACTTGTCTGACTGCTAGGAAATCAAGACGTCCCGCGTTCTAAACAGCTCGCAGATGACGTAAAATGCTATCGAGCCGTGCTACTTTGGACTGCATATTTCGAAGACCTGCGTCAAGGTGACTAGGCCGCTGAGCGGTATTTAAGACGTGGCTGAAGAACTAGCAACATATGTTCGTCTTAAAACGAGAAAGAACCACAAGCGTATTTTTGACACTCCGTAGACATCGCTCCGATACTGTCAGATGCGCCGAAGGCGCAGGGCATTATTTAGTCCCCAGTGGCCTTACTTAGTTAACGTCATAATGAGTGTTTGGATTACTAATTAACAGCTGGTACTTCAACACTCATTCACCCCAAAGAGGTTATGACTACTGGGTAAGTATAGCTAAACACGCATCTGTCTTTAATTAGTAGAGCGTTTTTGGGAGGCTCAAATAATACACTATATTTCTCTGTTAAAAGCATGGCATCTGAAGAACTTCTATGTGTATGCTCCTAGTACGGGCCGTGCGAAATGTCACAGTAGCTAGCATATAATGAAGGTATAACTGCCAACAATTATTCTACAGTCCGCCTACTTAGCATGGATCTAATTCATATCACAACACTGTTGGTTAAATCAATAGACGAAGCCCTTGACAATGTGCTCGGTTTTATGACACGCTAAAGTTTTGTTAAAATCGGTAGAAGCAACGCCTGCACTGTCGTCCAAATTACCCATTTCGGCATATTCGTGGATCTGAAAAAACCTTTGGTACAGCGAATCTTCATGGATTCTGGAGAAGGATAGTCAACTTCAGATGCCAATAGTGATTTGCACAAATTATAAGACAGTTCTGCGACGAGTTGTTGGTGAGCGTCTATGGCATATGCACGGTCTGATGTACTTGTGGTAACTAATAAGGTAATGAAGAATGCGTACTAAATCCCATCCTATTAAGTTCAATGTTCTCCGTTATGCTGGTTTTGCTTCTTTTGATTAGCGACTGTGGCTCGGCACCATTCACCGAACCCACGGAAAACTGTCCAACATACTTTTAATGGAAGCCTCTGAGAGAGTGTCCAGTGCAAACGTCCATAACCCGTGGGTTGCAGATGACTGTGTTCCAAACACCACCACATAGAGAACATGCGATAGATTGAGAACTTCTTCGTCTCCGACTGCTCCAACTACGGTCTGGCCCTTAGTACGTAGGAACCAGTGGTGATGCACCACCTCGAGTCAAATACTGATTTTCCGAATCCCCTTTTCAAACAATCCCTATTGCCCTTAAATACGCTGAAAAACTTGCTGAATTATTAGCAATGGAACTTGCCCTACGTAAGGGGACAAATCCACATACCCTTGGAATACATTTTAAAGAAGCATTAGGATCAACGACTAACTTACTGGTATCAATAAAAAGTCAACAAGACCTTCAGTCTGTGTCTGGAGCCGCCGCGGCACCCTACTCAACGTAGAACTGAGGCTATGCAGGACTATTGTCCTCACAACGTTCATGTTTTGGACGGCGATGTGGGCCGTTCATAAAGGACAAGCAAAGGCCCAATCCACTTCAGTAGGTGAGGAATTTTCACCAGATCCGCCGGCCAAGGCTGCTGAAGGTATAGTGTTGAGAAAGACGTCCACGGCACCGATATTTCGGCCTCTTGAAATTTGAAAATATGGCCGGGTCCCGTCGAGTGTGCCGCCACCTGAGAGTTAGCCGAAATCCTCGCAAGGGGTGACAACCGTGTGAGCCGCGAGCTGCTCGAGTCATGGTTCTCAGGCCCGCAATCCATCAACAAACACAATGACCTCCCGGTGCCCTATTCCGTATTGCGATTTTCCCTGGGCAGGAGAATCAGTCACGTGGGGAGGGCGCGGGTGAGCAATTATCATAGTGACAGTGAGCCAGTTTGCCGAGCAATCGTTACACCAGCATCGAGCACGGATGACGAAATCGCGGCAATTAACAACTCGGACTCGGACCGCCAAGCCACCGCCGCATCAATTACGACCCCAGCGGCGATTGTGAGAACTGTTAATTGCAGTGCGCATACGGTCCCACGGCAGCCACGTGCTGATAATACTGCACTCCTGGTGCCACCTTCACCTCTACCTGCGAATGTCTCTGATGATGGATTCGAGTGAGAATCCGAAACGTCAGGCAAATAAACTTCTTGTCCCAGTGATCGCATCTTCATCTTCTGAATTGCTACCTGGGACTCGCCTGTTCGCTTCTATCAGCAGACATGACATGCTGCTGTTTCGACTGTAACAACCGTATCTGAATCCACTCCAGAATCTAATGCCAAGGTAGAGAGAGACCCGTAAGGCTCAAATGCAACAGATCAACGACACAGTCAAACAGCCAAACCTATCAGCCTGTCTGCACAGTTAAAGGACGTTCCAGATACTGATGGGTTTCACTGAGCACTGACTTACCTAGTGCGGTGTTGACACAATCAACCCGCCTTTCATGTCTCAACACCCTACAATCACCAGTACAATAAGTAGTAAGGACACATTTACCATGCTATCATTTATCATCACAATCACTTTTAACACCAGAAATGTGTTCTCAAATTTTAAACCGTCCAAAATGAGATTGCACATCCTCTTCACGCGTAAGTCCTGTTAATCATTTGGGTTTTTATCGCGTCAAGACTAGCGAACTAGTGCCTCGGATCCCAATCTAGACCCATCATGCAAGATTCGCCAGCTCACACAACCTCAGGACATGCAGGAGCCATGTGGATCATTTCGATCTTATGCGCACACATGATAATAACGTCACCACGGCCAAACCACCTCTCACAGAAGAAAGTCCCTCTACAACCATAATTAAAAATTCCACCATTACCGTCTCTGTCACTCTCAGCGCCGCCACCTTCTCGAGTTCCGTAGTCACGGCCCAAGCTTGTCCCTCCTGTCACCGTACATTTGAGTCACGCATCGACCTGGGCGGTCACTCGCGGGTGCATCGAGTTGAAACCAGCGAACCACTGCTGGGAGCACCGACATTGAACCGTCGTTCAGTATCACTTGTCACACCGCACCAGAATATTCGACTGTCGCATGAGCTTTCGTTGAGATCTTCAATAAGACCCCATGGTTTACACTTAATCACCCACTTTCCTAGGCAACACACTAACTTAAAAAGGTGCATACACACGACACTCACATTGCACCATGCCTCCCTCTTTCACCAAGGATGCCGTAAGTTCTGCATATCTCCGTTAACGAGGACGAAAAATCGCATGTCCACAACTGACATGTCCTCTAGGAGACACAAGTAGACGATGAGACCAGGTCTGAATAACTGCCGCAAATAATTGTCACCACCACCACCACCACCACCACCACCACCACCACCACGACTTCACACACCCTCCCCACCGATTCGACGACGTCTGATGTGCCATCATCTTCTACTATCAGTTCCAACATGTGAACCTCCAACGATGTGGACTCGGTTGATACCTGTCTACTCTGTGATCGCACATTTACCCCACACATCGGCCTGATTGGCAACTTGCGAATCCATCGCACAGATAGTGTCGAAATAAGGGCCTGGAGCACAAATCTGCACTCATCTCAACCTTTCACAACTACTCTCACTATCTCCATGCACTCATTTAACGCAGGGGTTTATTAGGTCACGTGCACACTCACGGGAACCTGCGGTAGACAATCGCCTGCCGAAGTACACATCCCCCCCCCACCAACATCCGCATAGTACAACAATATCACCACTGCACGCACTCGTTTTCCACACCCCATGCCAGTGGAAACTGTTCTTCTCGGCTCCATCTCCATGCAGCTCCTCTGCTGCGTGTATGATCCGAGTCTGGAACTACCACGGTGCGCCAAGCGCCGTGTCTTGGAAGGCTGCCGCCCGACACCTCAACTCAGTTCATGCAGTCTGCCCAGTTTTGTGTGCTTGCGTGGAGTGGCAGATGGGTAGGCTGAGAGCAAAACTGTCAAGGCTCCTTCTTATGTGACATGTGGTACTCACGCATGTGAGGAATGTGTGTTACCTAGTGGGTAGGGCCTTTCATTGACTGATTGACTGGTTATCCAGCCTTTGAAGGGTGATGGCTCGGGGTTGAATGCACGGCTGCGTTACCCTTCTGGGCCCCAAGGCCTGTGAGCGTCTGATATGCCACGATTCAACAAACCACAGTCCTTGAGGCTCTGTGTGCGCGGGCAGTTCTCTGGTACCTGGTTCCCTGACGGTAAAGGGGCTTGCGTTCCCGCTGGATATACAGGCTGTGTGCATGGCTGCCCAGTAATCCACGTCTATTCCGTTGTTGGTCAAAACCCAGGTCAAGTGTTTGCTGTGGACCAGAGGGTGTGGAGTGGAATACCCACGTGCGGGCTCGGTTGCACCATCCACCCGCGCCCTCCACGTCTCCAGTCTTCTTGACTTTGTTTTGACACTGGGTCCAGATGAGGGAAGAAGAGGGGGTGCGGTAGATGCAGCGCAAGGCTACTCTCATTATAAACTAATTTACGCGGAAGTCACCGTACCTGCTTCACCTTGCTTTAGAACACACGTTTGACGTCGCCGGATGTGACAGCCGAACCGTCATGTACGAAGGGAAGAGCACGGACGAAAACAGTGTTTTTTGAAGCGACCACCTCTGGCCTACTATCTGTCGTCAGCCAGCCATACCAAACTCAAAGTTTGGGTAACCTAGCGTTCGAACCTTGATTCCGTAATCACAGTATATTAAGCCAAACGCTATATCACTGAGTAATGGATAGACAGTTCTCTCGGTTGCAATCGGTAACATTCCTTATCGTGAGGAGGGATGTTTGCCAATCAGGTTGCAAAACATGTTTTTCCAGTTTCACCTTCAGGCTCGGTCTCAGACTTCAATGGACAGTTGAATAGCGATCAGTAATTCTATATAACCCGGTAAGTAATCATTACCAGCTGAAAACATGAAGAATCCCAGATAAGTCGCTTTGAGAGGAAGATGCGGTCGCTGGAACAATAATTCTTTTCTTCTACGTCTCGGGTTCCCATTCGAATCCATCACCAGACACAGCTGCACATAAGAAAAAGGGTGACGGACAAACGAGGGTTGCAGTACTCATGGGATGCAGTTGCCATGCAACCGTTCCTATCGTAGTTAACTGTTCCCGCATTCATTAGCGGTGGTCGTGCTTGATGTGGATGACTGCTTGCTCGCCCGAATCCAAGACGGTAGATGAATAAAAGTCTTATTCCAGTGTTCTTATCTGCATACTGAAATTGGCCGTTAGATTAAATAGCTTAATCGTTTTGCATGTGGAAATTGTCAAGTTGTTAACGTCGGTCCGTCATCGGACAAAATAAAAAGTGGAGAGGTATAGAGATTAAATAAGCCAGTAGGTATTGTAAGCTGCTCAACCGTGCTAAGTGTCGAAACCCTCTTTTTCGACTACCAATAAAAACACAAGGCAATGACCTAAGAGGAGGACTAGGGATTGTTTAAGACAATCGGAGGACGGTTGGAGTTCAGACAGGAGAGGGAACACGGGAGGTCCTTTGGCGGGGATTGGTTGGCCTGGAGATGGTCCTTGGTTGATCCGGCAAGCCGGAACGGCGATGACGTGTGGAGGCGCCGGAGAGCGTTCTCCGGTCCAAGGCGCCCGGACGTCAATTGTCCTTGGTATTTATTTGGCTTCCCGGCGATGCAGGTAGGTTTAATGAATAGACCAAATAGGCAAGAGTAAACATGACAATGAAAAGAAGTATAACGCAGAGGATTAGCCACTAGGGCGATCGAGGTCGCGAACTGCTATTTATGGCTTTCCTGCAATGGCCTATAGACTTAAAGTTGAAATGTGGGTGGCTCGGCGCCGTGGGGCAGATGGATAACTGGCAAAGCGCTAGGAATCCAGCATTACTAGGCCAAAATCGGAAAAACTGTGGCTACATCCGTACAGTGTTACGGCGTAACGATAGGCGTCAATCCTGAACCTGCACCTGCTAAGCTAGGATTTCGCTGATTCGTCTCCTCCCCACCCGATACCGCATGTCGTAGCAGAAACCCACCCTTCCGACCCTTATTATTACGCTGTGTCTACCGTCCTCACACAGCCGTCTACTTTTAATGTGACCCCTATATCCTGAAACACTCTAATGTGATGATCACACCTCTTACCACTCATTTCGTCCGGCAACGGGTTGGTTTCGGTGACAGCAACATTCCCGAGCAAAACACGATTTATTTCTGGGAGGCCCATCTTTTTACATGGAAATGTATGGAAAGAAGAGACTTCCTGCTTCTTCACTATCAAATTCACTTCTCGCTATCCCGCGGCAGTTCGACCAGCAAAAATGATGACGTTCACGTGTGCTCCACGGATTGGACGGAAGACGGGGACTAGCGCGTGAAGTAGCTTATAGAGCGTTAGACTTGACTAGCACCAACCGCACTATCTCCTCTCTCAACCACCTGGCTCTGACATCAAGATGCGCTGACTGACAAAGTTAAACAGTCACAAACGACGTGATCCCCATAGCAGTTGGATGGCTTTCAACAGGGCAGCTTGGATCTCACATGCAGGAGAGTGCTACACATGTCGAATTAAGAAGGAACCTAAGAAGGAACCTAAGGAACTCTAAGAAGGAACCCTTGAATCAGACTCTCAGTTCCTAGAAGACCAATTTATGCAGTCAGCTGGGAGCCTCCCGAACCGCGACTTTTAGCGTACTATGATAGTTCTAATGCGTGTCAAACTTATTTCACTGAAAAATGCCCTAAATTGCTGTGGGGCTAGATTTCCCATTGTTGACCTCATTCTATCTTCTCCCTCCCGTGTCTGTTCCCCCCTGTCAACTAATTACGGGGCTGAGCGCAGTGATTGAGATAGCTACGTGGTCCGTCAAAGCGCACTACACGTGACATGGCAACCACTTTTGTATCAGGATTTACCAGGAACATGTTTCCTACCTGCGGGAGACGTAAATACTCTAACATGTGTTGCTGCCTCTAACATACTGGCGGTGGCAAAGCGAGCCAGGCACTCGCTGCCAAAATGAAAGTAGGTGTTACGGGGGTAGTGTGTGGTGTAGAGCGGGTTTTTAGGTAGTTTGGGAATGTGTAGGCTGGTAGGGTGAAGTGTGATTATGGGGTTTAGATTGCGATGTTTTACCACAGGCTTTCGTGGAGTCGAATATCGCCGAGTAGGCCCATACGATGACTGAATGTTGACCGGCAGTTCATGTGGTTGAGGAGGGTGCAGCGAGTGTATTTTAGGATTCCTGAAAACGTTTCTTCAGTCTCAGTGCAATGTATGCGTGAGTGACCAACCAGAACGATGTGTATTGGAAATTACGTTGTCAGTAAGGATAGGAAGGGATTGTCGTTATGAGATGGCGTTGTTAATCTCCAAGTTGGTATTACTGGTGATGGAGGAGATTTGAGCATTGAAAGTGGATTTCTCGCATTGATTTTGTGGAGACTTCTGCTGTCGTGGATGAGCATGTGGTCGAGAAGACCCGTGCGGTGTCTGAATGGCCTGGAGCATTGTGGACAGGTGAGGCGCGTGCGACGAATATATGTTGGGACTACAGGCACTGGGCTGTCGATCCCAGTGCGATGGATTCGCAAGGGATCGACCCGGCATATGCGTGATGTGAACAGGCGGTCGCAGTGGGGACGGGTCGGGATAGAGTTCACATTGCTGGTAATATGGGGATATAGAAGTGGTAGTGGTCGGGAGGGGGTGGGGAGTGTTTTCACTGCCGATAGAAGCGAGCAGGCGGGTTCCAGGTTTTGTACCGTTCTCGCCCATGAACTCGCAGCACCTTGCCATCACTAATGGTAGGGGTGATGGTGGGGGTCATCGCAATCGTCGTGCGACTGGGATGGCAGTGGTGGTTTTTGAGGCGTCTTTTGGACGTGAAGGTGATCTGACTGTCGATATTGCACTTAGTCCTGAGAAATCTGGTAAGGCTGCGTAGTGCGCGGAACGGCCGTTGAAAGCGTGAACTGAGTGAAGTATTTGGGTGCTGGCGTTTCTGGTCCGTGAAGTTTCAGACCTGTGAGTCGGTCCCTTTGTAATGAGAGCCGCTGCGATGTTGACTTCGGTGATAGCTGCTCTAATAGTTGAGACAATTTTTCAGGCCTGCCGATTCTGAACTAGATCTTTCAAACTCTCCGCATTGATTTGGAAATTTTTGAGAGAAACCTTCTGGACCTCCTGCAACGTCCTACTGTTCTCCTTCTCAGCGAGCATCCGTAGAACGGTCGTTTGGATAGGCGTTTCATCCATCTTCACGACCTGGTCGCTCCATCGTAGTTGGATGTGCCTCCGCACGACGTGAATGCTTAGGATTCCAGTCCGTTCCAGAAATTACCTGAGTGAAACGCCGTTTTGCTTTAGTCTTCTCCGGACCCAACTGAAGTGGGAGTGGTTGAGTTTTCTCGTTTGCTTCTCACAGACCGTCCAGACTTCTGCTTCGTTCAGGGACGCTGTAAGGATGACAGCTCTGGCATCTTTAGCAGTCATTTTGACTCATTTGTGGAAAACTCGCTACCTCGGTGTGATTGGAACCCACGACAGCAAGAGGAAGGCTTGAGTACAGCTAATGCTCTAGCTACCTGGTCTACTAGGCCCAACCGGGGGCAGGGAATTTAATTACATTTGGATCATGTCACCCTTCGTCTACTGAAACGTAAGGTATCCATCAATTCTGATGAATTAAGCTGACTGCCTAAGCAGGATTTCCTGACTAAGCAGCCTAGACTCCATCGGATGACCATTAACATCACGTAACTAATAAGTGTTTTGGCAGATTTTATTTATCTTCACTTTTGCCTTCACATAATCACACCGAAGAAAACGTGTAGTTTGCCCATGCTACCGCCTTTTGAAATGAACTTTAGGTTGATAGGAAGTTTACCTGGAAGGAAGTCGTCAATAAAATTTTCATCTGATAAAAATCCTCATAAATCTATACAGGATTGACAATGGCCTATTTTGAAAAGAGGGGTTGAGTGAGACTCATTACTGATAGTGGATAGTTCCCGCAATACACCGACTTAAAAGGTCTCATCTCCTACCGCCTAATTAAGTATGTAGCTGGCCTCAGGAACAGCTTATCAAGCTCATGTCTGTTCGTAACACATTGAGCGGCCCTTTCCCCAAAAGTTATCTGTGATGATGTACGAGTAAAGGGTGGTAGAGCGCCTTTTTGGCAAATGGTCGCCTGATCGTGGTCTCCACTACCCCATTAGAGACCGAGTGAATAGTTGTTCGCCGATTCCTCTGCAAGTAAAAGCACCGAGTACCTATTAAGTGGTCCACAGAGTTACAGCATTTGGTCAAGGCGTACTAAAAGAACAATGACTTCCCTTTCAGAGCAAACCATACTTTCCAGAAGACTCGCACAGGGGCCAACAAATCACCACTATCCAGTGTTCTGAAAAATCGTGGGCGTGAACGAGTCGGCCAGCAAGCGTACTCTTACAAATGTGCGAACAGGTAGATCTTGTGTCCACGTGACCTCTCAGAGAGCGAATAATCGACAAACCCGTCTGAGCATGGCTAGTAGGCATAGTTACAAAGACCTGGGCAACGGGGTTGAGACTTTTTTGCATTCAGTTTTACCGGAGAAGCGTGGACCTTTACTGCCACCACCACTGTTTGCCCTCTGTGCAGCGTAATGGACACACTATGCGTGTCGTGCTTTTTCAAACAAGCTTGCGGAAATGACTCAGATAAAGCTTACCGCTTATTACTGTGGAATTCCTGCCTAGATCACATTCCCTATTTGAACGCGTGACCAGAATGTAATTATTTATGTCGGAGGCGAATTTACCGACCAGATTACGGTACATGCTCGTCTTCTTGGGCCTAGAGGCTCAATTCAAAGCCCTCACAAGGCAGCCAGATAGCGATGCGGATGCAGACAAGGGATCACCGACAAAGACAAGGAATACTATGATGGCCGTTTCTGGCGTACGCGTTAGACGGCAGCTTTGCGTCGCTCCAGTAACTGAGTCCAGTCTTATTATAGGTTGACAATGAAACTCGGACAAGTCATTAGTGCATGGGAGAGGGGAGAGTGAGAGAGGAGGGTCCATGCTCATGATAAATTGGAGCATTCTCCACAATGAAGTACTATTATGTGCTAACAGTCGAGGATTGGAGGGCTGCCAACTGGCAAGATAACCAATCCGCCTCTGGCAAGAGAAACAGCCAGCTATGACTCCTGTTGCTGTGTGCTTTACAAAACTTTGGCGTACGTGGGATCTGAGCTTTTCCCGCTGAAGCCCGGTCTAAGCAAATCAAGGAACAGGCCTCGTGGGTCATACGCAGGCGGGCTCTTTAGCTCCCTTAGTTCCTGTGCCTACCCGCAGATTCAACCGTCTTGATCTGCTGCTCCTGTTGCTGAAGAACGCTAGGCTTGAAAAAAATGAAAAGCACCACCCGATATCCTTTACGTTAGTGGACAGAATGCATGTGTTTATGCCAATATTTTCATTTAAGGAGACCAAGTTTGCACGCCGAAGTTTGCGTTTTGGCTGTGGCATTAAGCTCGGCTCTGCCGAAGTTCACTGCCTGGCCAGATGGCACCTCCTTCTCACGGTGGATGTATCAGATTCCTCGTCTCAGTTGCCCACTTACCGAAAGCAACGGAAGCAGCACTGAGAATGACGGCTCCATGGGAGTCGATCTTTCCAGCCTAGCTTGATTGCAAGGTGGAACTACGATTTTCTTTTCATATTGGGACTCCAGACTTAGCTCTGTTGGCGACGCAAAGACAGCGTACTCATAGGTAAGTGGAAAGGCACCTCACCTGACATGAAACCTCCATCAGTTGTTCTGGGTCATGATTTGTCTAAATCAGAAATTCACAGTTTAATTTTGCTTACCTTCGTTGAGCAAATTACCCGACAGAGATATTGCCAGATATTGAACAGATGTTATCTTCCTGATATCTCTTCCCAGGGCACAGTAGCCAGAAGCTAGGCAAGCACAGAACATGGACTTGGAACCAATAACCTCAATGAAGATAATATTATACGAAGACAGTATTGCAGTTCAAGATCAGTCTAACCGTCATAATGAAGTGATTGGAGTGCTAGACCAGATGCAATTTTGCCTAATTACTGGCACACATAAAAAGGCCAAAATAATTAATAAAGAACCAGATGGAATGGAGAACAATGCTAAGAATTTCAAGGTGGGCTTCCGGAATGTCGGACAAGATGGCTGCAGAACTTCGACGGCCTGTCTTTTCTGATAGTTGACTTTGAAGCCACCTCTGAAGAGAGCAGTACGCCGGAATTTGATGTTGTAATGATGTTGGGCTTGATTATTATGCGCGTCTAACAGTCTTGTCTTTAGGTAATGTAGTTCCGGCAAAGACATGGAAGACCTAAATGGCCGTTATCAGCCAGCCATTAACAATTCCAAGTGTAGGCCACCTTTGACCCGGACCCGGGACGAGCATGTCCCGTAACCTGGTGGGTGAGCATAACTCGATCATAATTCATATTCGCGATCACAACAGACAGGACGAGTCCGTGGCTCATTGATAGAACGTTCAACTCAATGATCAAAGACTCTGTGTTCGAATTCCAGGCGATTTGCACTTTGGATAGGGTATGAATGACTGATGAATGATAATAAGCCGGAAACGACCATTCCGGTCCCCCTTTTATTTGTAGATACTCTATCATCTGTATATGTTGCTAATTTCTATGCGATTGCCTGTGAGGGCTCCAGCTTGTCCTGTAACATGATCAACGAGCGCCACTTCAGAATAGTCTTGTTTTTCCTATCGAAATGACCAAGTGAGTCAATAATCACCCCAGTCTATGATGAGTGCACCTGTGTTGCCAATAATAGTCAGACTACGCACATCGATGATTTCGTCAACCCACTAGCGCGATTTCGACAACAATTGCTGGCTTGTAGTGTGTCCCCTTTGTGGCAGGTAGATTCTATCTGCCTGGGAGTTGGACTTGCTGCATCTTGGTCATGAGTTCGGGAGAGGGGCTGAACAGACGGAGAGTTTTACTGGTTATGCATCCAAAAGTGAGGTCCTCTTGCTGCCTCCGTCCGCAACTTTCGGGGAGTCGCAGAGTTTGTATTATCGCTAGCTGCGTTATGGTAATTCGAAACTTCGTATGTTCTCGTGATCCCATGGTCCAATTCTCAGTGTTATTATTTTCACATGTCATAGCACTACTGGGTACACGACTAAGATGGTAGGAATTTCAATGCAAAATCACACAGTCCTCCAAAGACATTATGTATTGACATAGGTCAGTGAGATTGTCAAAAACTTAGGCCAGAAAAATCGATAAAAACTTAATTAATTACAGCAAGGAAAAAATAGGTTCTGGCAACTTCTAGATGGAGCTTGGAATAATTAATGGGCCAGATCGCAGTTCGTATTCCGGAATGGGGAAGCTAACCTAACACTATAACCCTAACTCTAACTGTAAGTCTTAAGCAAAACAACAACCCTAAAAACTAACTCTAACCATAACCGTAAAACCTAACATTAAAACCCTGACACAAAAACGTAAATTTAACCTTAACCCTAAAGTACTAACCCTAACCCTAAACCCCACCACTAACCTTAACCCTAAAACATAACCCTAGGCATAACCCTAAAGCCCTAACCCTAATCCAAAAATCGTTCACCTTACCTTAAATCCCAGCCCTAACTTTAACCCTAAAACCTAACCCTAACCTAAACCCTAAATACTAACCTCAACCCTAAAACTTAGCCCTAACTCTAACCCTAAGGCCCAACCCTAAACTTAACCCTGAAACATAACCCTAACCCAAAAATCCTAACCAGTATCCCAAACCCTAACCCTAAAATTAACCACTGAACCTAATCCCAATCTTAACCCTAAACCCTAACCCTAACCCTAAACCCTAACCCTAACCTTAATACTAAAGTCTAACCCTAAAACCCTAACCCCAAAGCGCAAATCCTAACCCTAACCCTCATTAAGCCCAACAACCTGACCGAAACAGGCGACCTGCCTAACTCAGCAGAAGCACCTACTGATACCAAGTTTCCTCGATAAGGGAAAAACACTAGCTGATTACAAGTAAATACGTCGACAGTATCGACTCACAATGTCTGGCTACGAACTGTGATCTTACCTAATCTTGTATTGCCACTTGCGAAAAGTGAAAAACGAAACAAAACCATGAGATTCGACACAGGTATGCCACTGGAGAGCCAAGACCCTTTTTGGTAAAAGATAACTTTTAAAGTACTTGGAACCCCAGGTGCTAGCACCTCTGGGGATGGCAATACTTGTTATAAGTATTACTAGTTGATCCTGTTATCGGGCCCCAAATGACCATTCTGGTGCTCCTGATCTTTGTTCTTATCATTTCAAAAGGATTAAGTGTGTTAAATATTAAATAGTTGCAACAAAGTCTTCATTTCGAAAGCAACCAGGCATCTAATAGCCCATCAATCCGAATTACTGAGCGCCACACAGACATTAACATATCGGCTAGGCATAGAGAAATTTTAGCGAGAAGATGTGATACTACTACGAATTGCCCATTATCCAAAAGGCAAGGAGGAAAATAATTGACAAATGCAGAAGAGCCAGGGACATTGTTGCCGACAAATACTACAAGTTTTGACACAATCTGTATCTGCCGACCGTAGACAGTTCTGCATCGGTTAGTTGTCAAACGAACTTCTGGGCTAGGTCGCGTTTACACGGCAAGCTGAAATAACCAGGCTTCGGCTCTTTCACACCTAGGCCTTCAGTAAGCCACTCGTTTAAGCAACTTCGTTTATTATGTTATGAGGAATTCAGTGCCCCAAGACATGCTTTGGGCTGCGACCGTCTTTTTGTTCACTACACTCTACCGATATTAATTCCCTGTCTTGGCCGAGTTAATTAGGATATTAATGTAAGGCAAAATAAATCTCCCCATGTGTGAATTGGAATATTTCTTAAATTTTTTAAGGAGCATTGCACTGAACGTCTTCCATGCAATGACCCGGCGAAATGTGATGTTGGGTAAAATTCTATAACAGTGTGCATAAATCGTTGAGTGCAGTAATGTCCACCTTGTAGCACACCAGTTCTCGAGTTATTAGGGTCGTCCTCCATTCCTGTCGGTTGCTCCTGGGATCGTCCGAATGCCAACGAACATTCCAGTCCGCCATAGTGAGCTGACTTATCCTGGTAGCCTGTTAGGTGGAGTGGATGGTAGGGAAGAGAGAGGTTGTTGTTTCTTGTTTCGTTTTGTCCACCGCGTGTTTTGCATCTGCAAGCCACAGTCAGCATGCAGAGTATATGATCCCAGCACTTGTTTAGGGCGCCTTTTCTAGTCCCTTTACCATAGAGGAGGTAAAAGGTGATGTCTCTAAATAGGGTGGCTTAGATATCCCAGACGACTGCCGGACTCTACTATGGGCCACAATTGTGTTTATTGAGAGAACGACCCAGTTAACCAGTGCCGCCTACGTGATCGCATGCCGCTCTCTCCGTAGGACTTTTTGAAACATGTGGTAGGCATGTTGGAGGGGGAAGGATAGAGAGACAGAAAGCAAAATTACCCCCCCCCCCGCTTTGAGCTAATTGAGTGCTGAAGTGTCAACGGCGAGCAGGCAAATTCAACAGAACCATATTTGACTTTCCTAGTGATCATTGATCTTGTGGCCTCCGGGGGGTTTGAAGACGGCGCCTCATCTTGGAGATGACTAGGCGGTGATCCTTTCGGCCATTCCTGGTCCTCGCCCGCTCCCTAGGACGTCGGAGGTGGACGGGGGAAGAGGGAGAGCTGGAGAGGCGCGTGGGGATGGGAGGGGGGACGATTAGTAGGAGGGAGTATGGGTGAAAGGGAAACAGAATTACCGGGTGTGGAGGCACACAACCCGGGATACCCCCGACCTGGTTTAGCCCTCCGGTCGAGGCGGTTGCCGTGGTGTGGCCGCTAGGTGGAGCCTAACTTCGAGGAGCCACTGGTGAGAGGTGGTGCCAGTTAATTGACGCTAGGCGTAGTCAACACTCGCAAGCAAGTGTAGCGACGTACTGAATCCATCACGTGAACCCACATCTGAGCGCCTCTACACCCCGCATGTTTTTGTAACAGTCACAATTCTAGGCTTTTATGTGAAATACGAAGCACCCCTCTGCCCTGCACAACATAAACTGCCATTGGACTTTTTTATTTCCTCTGGAGCCAGTGGCCGAACTCAAAGATCATATATTTGGAGCAAAGCTTCTTAGGTTCGCTTCGAAGGCTAATATGCGTGTTTGGGTTGAAACCCATGAGATACTGCGGAATAACCGCGTAGTACTCACAAGCTGTCAACAGGGTGGCAGTGGTATAACGTTCTGAACAATCTACCATAGAGATTGCATAGGTACTGGCTATACGTCTACGGGTTTTTGGCCAGTAGGCACGTAGTCATTGAGTCAAATCGTTCGGTATAAAGTAGTATGTCTACGGACAACAAATTGTAAAGTTCACTGTTGATGTTGGGATCGCATGCTCCATACATCCAACTGTATCCCTGTGGAATGACCACAACAACCTTTCCGTATATGACAGCCCACACAGGAAATAATAGCATCTATAAGACATTTACCAGAGGAAGGGTAAGACAGATTATCCTTTATTGGTATTTTTTGGAACAAAAGTTATTTGCGAGTTGAGGTCACAGGATAGGGACTCAAAAGAGTGTTTGTGGAAGTTAATGAATGCTGAACAATTCGATCACAGATACAGAAGAGTAAGATTGTTAGGTCCACAATGCGACAGCGCCACACGTGACTGAGGTACACAATAAAATGTTACACCAGCCAGTCCGAACGACCGCGGTCCCAACGAACATGGGTCTTGACCGGCGTAAGTTTCTTATGCGAATCCGGGATTCCAAATTTTAATCCCAAAGTCGCATCTTGAGGAGCTGAACGGTTTCAGAGAGCCGAGGCCTTTGAAAGGTCTCGACAGTACGCGCACGATAAGGGCCGCCTCAAACACTGACTGACAAACGTGCTAAAATAACTTCAACACATGCAGAAATGGGTCTTTTGTGTGCGCTACATTTTGCTTAGTAGGAACAAACGCTTATGCCCGAGTTGTGTTATTTCTCTGTCGTTATAATGTCTGATGATGGGAGAACACCCTTACGCAGAAATACTGACCACATTCCTACAAAACATGAGGACTGCCAACGGACGTGTGGAAACTGACTTTGTGCTCCTTAATGATGTGGAGTCTGAAATACGAGGCGGTTGAGTCAGTCCAGCGCACTAAGCCGAACAAAAAAAGGAAATGACCTACAACCGGTGCCTGCTTTATGTCCAGTGGTCGTCGGTAACTTCTGCCAGAGAGGCCTGGAATTCCGCCCTCTGAGTTAAAGCTGTCCACTTTTATTGATCGATCGCGTGAGTACTCGGACGACGAATCAAAACATGGAGTGCAGGCAGACTAAAATGCAGCAGAATAAAAGACCGGAGCACACGCCCAGTAAAAAGGAGAAGACTGTGGACGACGCCTGAAGCAAGTGGCTTAACGATTGCCAGTAGGCAGAAATAAACGAAGGTAATGACATCACATAAGAGAGAAGATTCTATGAAGCTACAGCAGGTAGACAAGTCCTGCACCAACAGTGTCCCCTGCCAAAACAAAGCTGCTGGTGCGACTGGCCAGCGGAGGATGACCCTCCTACAGAAGGCGCCTCTCTCACAATTTTACAGGAAGACCGAAGAAATGGAAACGGTCGGCGACTCCAAAGAGGGCCCCAGCTCCAGCGACCGTCCGAGGCCACGTAGGAGTTCCTTTGTGCCGACAGGCGGACATCTCGAAGAAGGTCAGGTATTTCGGCCTCCAAGTCAGTCTAGCATGGCACCTAGTATCAAGTACTACGTGAGTCAACAACGCCGACAGCCCGATGGATTCCTCAGCAATTCAAAGAGCACGACTAGGTCACTCAGCATGCAGTATGTTGAGGAGGATAACTCGCTAGTTCACGGTACGTCCTCCTCTCCGTTTGGAAAGAACCGAAGTTTTGATGGCGTTGAAGGCAGTCAGGTAGACCCATGCGTAAGGCCCAGAGGCGTCTCTATCTCCCAGACCATGCCTCATGATGTTGATGTCGAATGCGGAAGTCATGATTACGTAGGACAGGAAGAGACTAGTGGGACGACGAGGAAAAATATAAAAGAAAAGGAAACGCTAGGGGTGGCGGACGAGAGGGACGAAGAAGTAGAGAGAGGGGAGGAGGTGGAGCGGGAGACAGAGCTGGAGTCGATACAGGAGAATGTAACAACACCCGAAGAAGCCAGAGAGGATGATGAGAACATTTGCAAGTACCAGATGAAGAACGAAAGGCAGGATCGGGACAAACCGGCAGAAACAAATCGGGAGATAGTTGTTGGGAAGGAACGGGAGGAGAAAGGAGAGGAGGAAGAAGAAATTAAAGAAGAAAAAGAAGAGAATCAAGATAAAAAAGTAGAGGAAAAAGAGCAAGAGGGGCAAGGTGGACTGGGGAGTACTGAAATCGGCAACCAAGAGAAAATAAATGCAGCGGAGCATAAAGTCTGATTACAAGTGTCCTTCATACTGAAGAGAAGTGTATTCTTCACCGGAGGTGCAGACAAGTTGTTGGCAAGATGTCCTTTAAGAACACCTATCCCCAATCAATCTTGCATTATATAATATTTCAAGAATTAGTGTTCTGATATGGGGGGAAAGTTTACAAGGTTTGTTTCTATTCAATACAGCTCTGGCAAGATTCTTCATGCCTTAGGATATCTTTGAGGTAGAATGATCCCTCCCTGGGAGTTGCAACTATAAGCGGTGTCTCTATTAGACTTTGCGAGTTGAGATTTTGGGTAACTTCCTGTTTGAATGGGCAAACTTGTCGGGCCAGTTATTTTTTTGTCAGTACGTAGACCCGGCTTAGGCCATTTTTTCGGCCTGGGGTATATTTAGTACTCTACGACAGTTTTAATGGTGTTTCGGCCTGTATGACAGCTCATGAGTCAGGAAGCCTGTGCTGTTTTAATTGGCGAGCATTGATATCCCATGAAAGCGTCAGGCGGTTGTGCTGGACAATCAGATGGTGATCTGTTAGTCGCTACGTGACACCCACCGACGGAAAAGAAGCTCATCAGGGTTTCCCAAAAGTGTCAAGATATACACAAGGCCTTGTTTATCTGCGTTTTGAAGCGAAAAGCAATGCTTCTAAAGTGAGATGGGAGGCCGTAGGCGTATAGAGAGATAGTAGTTGTATTGCAGTGGGTAACAGGGGCGTCAAAGTTTCCCTTAAAATTAAAGGTCATTATCAAACAACAGTCCAAAGAGAGCGAAATCATTCCTCTGTGGAAGGATGTTAAGCATGGCTAGATTACTATAGAAAGTAAACCAGTAATCGCAACTCTAACCTCTACCACGTCTCCCGGAAACATCCTCCCGGAAGTCTGTTCTAGAACATATGCAGATATACGCAGTGCTCAACTACAAAGCTATGCCTTTTTATAGGAGAAATGTCTGCTAAATAACGTAGCATCGATATTCATCATTCCGATCTGACTACCATGCGACATACCAACATTCTGTATTAACTTCGATCCGCCAATCGCATGGGCCCATCGGCAGATTGTTATCAGACACATGACCAATTCACTTTCGCTCTTTCTTCCTCTGCAATAACTTGAGACTCCATTGCTATTTTTCGTAGTGTTATATGCATTCTTATAAGGATGCACTGAGAATAAATGGTCAGGAAACTCGGGAAAGAGCTTTTAGAAAAAGGCTTAATCCCTCCCGAAAACTAAGAACTTCAGTCTATTTAAGTGTAACACTAGCATATAGAAATTAGCCTTGAGTCAAAAAATAAAAGAGATAGAGGCAAACAGGAGATGCTATAATATAGAGGAAACTAAATCGTAGCAAGTAATGATATGGACTACAAAACAGAACACAGTCTCCTTTTAAGGGATATGGAGAAAGTACTTAAAAAGACACAGTGAGCATCACACACAAAAAACAAAGGCGTAAGCCTTTTTAAAACGCACTTAACAAGAAAATACTGTGGAAAAGGGTAAAAGAAACCTGGAGTCCCAGGGTAATTTGGGAGGTTGCAGTAGATTGCATAGACGAATTTATTGCCTCTAAGGCATTCGGACAATAAGGTATACTGTGTAGGTTAGGCGACGAAGATTTTCAGGGCATAGCTTCGATACCTGTAGGTCGGCGGGAACTGGTCGTAGTAAGTAGTTAATGTCTATGATTTTTATTTTAATCTATACACACGTGGAAGAGGGCATAATGACCAGGTAAAAAGGCGCAGAGAAGGACAAGATAAAGAAAGGGGAGTTTGTGATGGACCACTGAACACAGGGGATCGAAAAGGACTAGGAAATCGAGGAATAAGATAAGGATTCAGACGTTGCTAAAATAAGTGACATGTTGGAAGTTAACAGATAAAACTAGGTCTAAATGCCTGGATAAATTTCAAAAGAAATAATGTGCTTAAGACTTATGGATAAGAATATAAAGTTGGCTTTGGTTGTCGGAGTACTGCAACAAACTGCAGAGGGGAGATCTGGAGATTGTTTCAGGAGCTGATCACTGCACTATTGTGATAGACGGCCCCAAAAAACCGGCTCACCACTTATTCAAGTTTTAGCTAGTATTTGCGATACTGTTTCGGCGAAGGGACGCCTTAAACTGCATACATAACCCACTGTTTTATTCACATTTTAAATCCAATAAAATTTCCCATTTAATATGCTAAAACGGGTTCGCCAGTAAAGGAATATCTGATTCTAGACTGACAAGTTAAGAAGTCGCTTTACAAGGGTGTTCAGGCCCCCGATGCAAGTTGGGTTAGCTAGTCATCAAGTGGTCCTTTGAATGGATGTCAAGTGGCGCTTATTTCATGGCTGTCCCAACTCTGCATGTTACAGTGTCGTCACCAGACATGGACATTTCACGAAAAAGTCCACTTGTCTGCATCAGCTCGCCACACCCAGATAACTTGGCTCTTGTTGATCCGCGACGGCGCTCTCGTCGGATACAAGTCTGTTTCTTTTGCTGATAAAATTAAATGAGGGCCGTTATACCGGCTACCAGGCATGGACGCGGCGAGCAATCAGTAGCGAGACTAGCAAGCAGCCCTCTTCTACCCATGTCAGTTCGGCCATTGCGAACGACGATCTTCATCGCGCACCTCTGTGCCTGGCGGTCGCGGTACGGTGGTTCGCGTGTGACTTAGTTTATGTTGGTGGCGGACTTCCATAGCATCTGCCGTGCTCTTCCCTCCCCCTCACCTTGGTCCGGGGGCAAGACAGAGTCAGGACGATTGGAGGTGGGCTTGGGCGCAGTGGCTGACAAGACTAAACAGTTCATGTACGCTTGCTGCATGCAACCTTATCTGCGCACGATGGACCAGGTCCCCACAGAAGCAACGAGACGGCTTGGATCCCGTCTGAGTGGGGGCGCCATAGAAGCCACGTAAAGAAGGGACCCTACAGCCCGACACTCCGTTCTGAAAGGTGGGCTAAGTTATGTCGTCAGCTTGCGCCCTCCTAAGTCACGAGTTTTGGCGCGTCGTAGTAATTTAAAGCAGCGTCAGATTCTTTATAGTGAGGAATGCGCGGAGGCGCCAGGAGAACGAATTCCGCGGAATCAATCTTAATCATCAGTCCACTGTCCAGGCTACCTGATGCTGGAACCGGGTGAAAGTGTCTTGCAGAGCTTAATGACTCGTCTACAAGTGTCACACACGACCTCGCCTCCGCACAAGACACCAGGTTTACACAAAAAGGGGATGGGCGACTCGGATCTCACCTTTGTTGAGATTTGGCTGTCCGAGCCCGCCAGCCGTCCGGTTGGGAATTAGGTCCAGAAACCAATAAGGCCGCAAAAGTTGCGGTCAGCCTCCACCACAGTGGCGTCCACCCTTTCACTCACGTCATCTTAGGTCGCAACGCTCTAGCAAGTAGGAGATAGTGCGGTCTCTGTCGTCGGTGGGGATGCCTTGATTAGCTCTCCTCACATCTAAACGGAGTAAAAGACGAGTTCCGGGAAAAAGATAATAAAGGAGATCGGATGTGGTTTGGTAGCCCCACCTGAAGTAAAGAAACCCCAGTCACCTCTAATACGGGACTGGTGGTAATAGGGGTTTTTGCAGGTGGACCTGGGGAACGCATAGGCAACGAGGTCCAGTGGTTGCGTGCAAAAGAAAAGCTATTAGGAATGCGCGATTGTACTCTGAGTGGTTGAAAAGTAGTTGCCCTAACCCTAACCCCTGACCTTAACTCCTGACCGTAACCCCTAACCCTAAATCCTAACCCCTAACCATGACCCATAACCCCTAACCCTAACCCTTAATCCCAACCCAAACAGTATTGTGTCCATCACACGAAGCCGCCAAACCAAATCTTACCAAAAAGGAGAAGTTATTGATGGAAAATTGGCCTTATTCGTCTGGCGCTTCGGACTTTTATCTCAAACCCCTTCTCACAGACGGATGCAGACTACGGTTCGACCGTCGTTCCCAATGATGTCCAATGTGTGCTCCACAACACGATGAAAGTAGGCATGCGGAATTGTGCGTGAGTTAGTCTATACCGAGAGTAGAATTTCACAGCATCTACCGCGTTCCTACCTTCATCTCCGTCTCAGCCTGATGTTGAGTCAAAGGTTAGAAGACCGGATGCGATGGGGAACACAGCCGGTTGACAGGGCCAGACCCGCACCTAGGCGTACCACCACAAAGCTGTTCCGCAGCAAACACCTGTCCAGGATTCTAACCAACAAAAAACAAACGGGTCAGAAAGAGGAGGATGACTGGGCAACCATGCACTTGACCAGAATACCCAGAGGGAGCGCGATTACACCCACCGGCAGGGAATCAGATGCCAGTGCACACCAGATTGCGAGGGCCACTGTCTGATGAATCGTGGCATGGCATACGCACAAATCCTCAAGGCCCAAAAGGCTTAGACGAAGCCCTGCATTTAGCCTAGACCATCACCCTTCGAGACCGGGTAACCAGTCAGTCATCGACCGAGGTAAACTACTCACATACACACGTACACTGCACATGCGTGCGAGTGCCATAGGTAACCTAAGAGGGAGCCGTTACAGTCCGACTTTTAACCCACCAGTCCGCCTCTCCAAACAAATACACATAATTGGGAAGACTGCGGGGCCTCCTGTAGAGTTGCAGACGGAGCCTCATCTTGCAGATGACGAGGTGATAGTCCGTCCAACCATCGGCGTCGCATATCGCACCGGTCACCAGTACGTCCTGTCAGTCGCGAGACCTGACGAGAGCATAGTCCAGCAACTGTCAGCGTCACGCCCGGCGGTGCAACCAGGTGGCCTTTTTCCGCATCGTCAGGCGGAAGAATGTGTTGGTCAGCAGGAGGCGGTGTGCAGCGCAGGTTCGCAGGAAAAGGAGGCCATTGTCATTGCAGCCGGCGATTCTGTGAGTACCCTGCACTCCCCTCCAGGCAGCTCAGTCTGTCCTGACGCGGGCGCTGAGGTCACCGAGGACAATCAGCTTGTCCGCTTTCAACAGAGATGCTAGAGGTGCGTGCAGGTCCTCGTAGAAATTGTTCTTCCACCTGTCAGAGCCATTTATTGGTGGGGCGTAGGCGCTGCTGATGGTGGCGAAATGGGATCGCCGAAGAGGCAGTCGAGGGCTCATCAGTCGGTCGTCGATGCCCTGCGGCAGGCAGTTCTGTCGTCCCACCATGTTGTTCTGGATGGCAAAGGCGACGCCTGCATCTCGTCGCTTTGCACTGGGGCAGCCGCTCCAGAAGAAGATATAGCCGACATCCACCTCCTTCAGCTGTCCTTGTTCGGAGAAACGGATCTCGTTGAGTGCAGCAATGTCCACCTTGTAGCACACCAATTATCGAGTGACTAAGGTCGTCCTCCATTCCCGTCGGTTGCTCCTCGGATTGTCCGAATGCCAACGAACATTCCAGTCCGCCATAGTGGGCTGACTTACCCTGGTAGCCTGTTGAGTGGAGTGGATGGTAGGGATGAGCGAGGTTGTTGTTTGTTGTTTCGTTGTTTTCACCGCGTGTTTTGCATCTGCAAGCCACGGTCAGCATGTAGAGTATATAAACCCAGCACTTCTTTAGGGCGCCTTTTCTAGTCCCTTTATAATAGAGGAGGTAAGCAGTGCTGTCGCTAAATAGGGTTGTTCAGATATCCCAGACGACTGCCGGACTCCACTATGGGCCACAGTTGTGTTTATTGAGAGAACGACCCAGTTGACTAGTGCCGCCTACGCGATTGCATGTTGCCCTCTCCGTAGGACTTTTCGACCGTTAACTAAGAGAATAGAATAAAAATTAGAACTGTTGGAGTATTGTGGTGGAATGGGGAAGGTGGAGAGAGAGTGGGGAGTTGAGGGGGAGAGAAGGAGATGAGAATTGGAGGAGGGGTGATGGGAAGGGAAGCAGATATTTGGGGTACACACAACAGCGGATACTCTCTACCTGTTTTCGCCCTCCGGTCGAGGCGGTTGCCGTGGTGCGGCCGCTAGGTAGAGCCTAACTTGGAGGAGCCACATGCGAGAAGTGGCGACAGTTAATTTACGTTTGATGTAGCCAACGCCTTCAGCCAAGAGAGCGACCTTCTACG
Organism: Spirometra erinaceieuropaei; assembly: GCA_902702965.1. Classification (NCBI taxonomy): domain Eukaryota; kingdom Metazoa; phylum Platyhelminthes; class Cestoda; order Diphyllobothriidea; family Diphyllobothriidae; genus Spirometra; species Spirometra erinaceieuropaei. The sequence goes on along the minus strand of CACRXP010000485.1, from coordinate 444,467 downwards.
ACCATTGCGTGGACCCACATCTGGACACAACTACATCCCGGTGGTCGTGCTTGGCTAAATGACTGCTTCCTTATCCGAATACGTGTCCTCAGCTGCCACAGTTTCTTTACTCGGCGCGGATTTTCGGCGTGATTATGACTCCACGATTCGGCTTGTTGATTGTGTCGCCGGAAGCGGCGATCACGCAGCTAAGAAAAATTCCCAGCACTGAATGCGGAGAGTGGGTTGTTGCGCTTGTCACTCGACTGCGGCCCGAAAGACGGGGCTCAGTCAACTCGCGGATCATGCAATTGTTATCTGTCGTGAGAATTCCAACCTGGTTGAACTTGAAGGTTTGACCGGGTCCCGTCAAATCAACTGGAAAGTGAGTGCTAGCGTTATTCTGACGCACTTTCAGCCATCCACGTCTTAATTTTCCTGACTCAGATGCTTTATCCTTAAATAACTCTAGATGTTTCCTACCAGCGTAAGGTGTACTTCGGTCTCAGTACTTGGCGTCTGATAGCTGCTTTCTGTCTGCGTGAAACCCCAACTCCAAGTGGCGTGAGAAATCAGCTGACGGCTTATGGGATGCCCTTAACGAACGGGAGCGTTCACCGACATGTGAGACCGGTGCAGTGTACCTGCTCGTCTAGTTTGCGCACGTATCGGTTGAGGCGTCTGCGCGGGTGGCCATTCACCTCCAGAGCCCGTCGAAGGTACTGTAATTTGCAGCTCTGTCTTCCTGTTCACTGCAATCGCTTCAACATACCGGCGGCGTTTGTGGTTGATTGGGTGGTGGCTGTTGAAACTGTATTTGCACCACATTTGTCCCACTCATGAACATCCACCTACAATTACTGCAGCAGACTAGGCAGTAAAATAAGTTCAGCTGGTTATTTTTTTCCTCTTTCGTAAATTTTGTGTCCACGAAGAAAGCGTTAAGATATAAGTTAAATCTCCGCACCTGATACCGTTCAATGTCGACAAAGGTATAATCCACATGTCGAATCGTGAAATTTTATCTGTGGTGTAGGGAAAAAAACAAGTGCAACCACTGCAAAACCGCCTCAGTCAGTAGGCGCGAAATTGATGGACCAGTTGACTCGCCAATTATTCTGTCGAGCGTGAAATGAGTCTTTAGACAGTAATTCAGGAGTTTTGACCTGCTTGAGACGATTCTCTGTCTCATCGTATCTGTACTTCAGGAATAGTTTGTTGGCCTCGAGTGACATCATAGGATATTGTGACCTCTTCTGAGAAAAAATATATCACTTTCAGTTTTTCTAAAAATTTTGTAGATGAACTGTCCGCTATTTCCAAATCAGTGGTCAAAAATTTGAAACATCGAAACACTTGCTTTGCCAGTTCGTAATTCGGAATGCTTTTGATTGGTACGATAGTCTTGTGAGGCACGCCCTTTTTGCACACGTTGGGAGAGAAACAAAATCGGGCTAAGAACGTTCATTTGGCTTTGGTCATGCATCGGTCGAACGTCTATACTGAGTCCTAATTCACCATCGCATGATTCACCCTTATCTGCGGTTGTCGGTGGTGTTCGCTGGTTAAATGAGATTTTGACCACGACCATACATCTCCTGTCTTTCTCCTAACTGAAAACAAGTTGTTTTTATTCACTGACCATAAAAGGGGTCTACCACGAAGACACGGTAGCTGATATATCATCCTTAGGCTTGCTTTCTGCATTAACTGTTGCCATATACATAGAGCAAGATTTCTGTCTAAACCTTACCAGGTGCACACTGTACGTCAGAGGACACGAACCCCTGATTGATCCGCGCAGTCAGTCAACGTTTTCGTTTGAGCAAGTGCAGCAGTTTAGGATATTCAACCACTGGCTGTTTTATGCTCCCTGGTCGTCCGTAATTTCTGTTGGAGACGCCTGTAATTTTGTTCTTCGAATTTATGCGGTCACCCGTGAACGACCGATCGCGTGAGCACTCGGAAGACCAATGAGAACACGCAGTGCAGACAGGCCAAAGTGCAGTGGAATAAAAGGTCTGAACACACGCCCGGAAAAGTTCGCAAACGACGTCTGAATTAGGTGCAGCAACAATCGTTACCAGCCGGAAATAAACGAATGTCATGACTTCTAACACAGAAAACGATGCTCCGGATCTGCGGCAGGTAGACTGCTCTTGCGCCGAAGGTGTCCACGCCCATGACAATGTTGATGGCGCGACTGGCCAACAGAGAATGACCCTCCTGCAAAGAGCATCCCTTTCTCAATTTCACAAGTTAACTGAAGAGGCGGAGACAAACGCCGACTTAGAGGAGGACTCCAGTCCTAGCACCTGCCCGAGGTCACGCAAAAGCTCCTTTGTGCCGGCTGGCGGACATCTCGAAGGGGACCAGGTGTTTCGACCCCTGAGTCAGTCCACCATGGCGTCCAGCATTGAATACTATGTAAGGCAGCAACGCAGACAACCCGACGGGTTTCTAGGTGACAAAAGGCCCCCAGAGACAGTGCTGGGTAGGAAACAAGCTAGGAAAGGTAGCATGTTTGAGCTTGGAGAGCGTCCCGGAGTGTTTGAGCCGTGGCGGCGATTCAGTGCTGTTGAAAGCAATGTGACGGACCCTCGTCTAAGTTATAGCGCCGTCCCCATGTACCAGAGCAAGTCTCCTGACGTTATTATCAAAGGTTCTGATCAAGGGCACGTAGAACATGAGGAAACAAGGGAGAAGCTGAGAGACAGTTTAGAAGAGGAGGAAGGACGAGAGGTGACGGAGGAGAAGGAAGAAGAAGTTGGATGTGATAAACCCAGGAAGATCGAAAATGACAACAATGAGGAAAAAAGCGTAATAAGACGCACGGACTGATATGAATTGACTTCATGTGCCAGAAGAAGAATATTCCACACAAGGGATGGGGGCAAGTTATTTGCCCAATATTTTATAAGAAAAATCATTCCCAGGCAAGCTCTGCTGTTATATTCCAAGAGACGAAGCTACTTTACGATGACTTGTGCCTCAAGTTATATTTACGCCTACCCATGCACTATCAAATCAGTATGCGTACTCATGTGTCTTTACTTCCGTGTACACTTTGTTCCACAAACGATTAAATAATCTAATTTTTGTAAAACGTCACTCTTTATTCCGATCGAATAAAGTTCTGTCTAATATCACATCATTTTATGTTAACTATACCTGTGAATTTAGGGATATTATCGGGAGGACATAAGTTGCATATGAACGAGAAGAGTCATCTGTCCCATTATGCAAGGTGCGCGTTGCTTCTCATAGCAGTTCACAGTTCCCACTGGTGACTCTGCGATGGCATGTTTCCCCGAGAATCAGGAATTTGCTTGCGAGTTTTCAAACTGATAACATCAACAGGTCATTGGACGAAATGACTGGGTGCTGTAGGGCGTGACTGTGGAGGCCATAATTACGGGTTACAGTCAGGGAGACTGCAATCGACGTCTCACGGCTGCGCACACAAGGATAGAATGTGGTCGGCCCTGATCAGCGTTCCCCAGCGATGGGGCACAGATAGCGTGTCCGCAACAAAAGCAGATGGCGTTAGTTACGGTGAACATCCGGTTACGCGCGCAATAAATACAGTGTGTGACCGATCTCATGAAATGTTGGCGCAAGTTCCGAAATGCGTTTTCGATTAGGAAGGATTAATAAGGTAGGGCTGTAACGTTTATTAACATGTAGCATAATCCTATAGTATTTTTATCCTCCACTATGTCGGCTTTTGAATGTACTTCTTTCCGACCTCCTGTAGAAACAAAAATCGGTAAAAAATGACTAAATAAGTAACATGCTTTTTTACACTGATTTTTGTTGGTCTTATAAATTCAAATCTATTTTATGGAAAACATGCACAAAATATACTTTCTTTTACTTGTTTGATAGAAAATCACATTTGTCATGTTTTATACCCTGAGGAAGGTTACATTTTCGATTTTAAAAGTTTCTAATTCTAGGGGTTTTAAGACCGTGAGATGTCCATATATACGGCATCGCACATGTCCGTTTATCAATGCTTCTGATGAAATGTAAAATATAGTCCGCATCCATTGCGAAATTTTATGAACTCTTCATGGTATCTTCTTAAAGACATGGTGGAATGTATGATTTTCCTTACGCGGAGAGCATACACCTCGTAGACTGAAACCGCTGAACGCGAATGCAACGGCTGATCAGGCTCAAAATTATTTGGTAATTGGGAAACTTTTCGAAACCTAAATATACATCTTCTTCGGATATAGAATGTAAATACACTGCTACTTAAGTATTAATTTTTTGCCGAGTGTGGTTCTTGTAGGAGGTCGTAAAGGAGCGCATTCAAAAGTCAATATCCTGGCGAGTAAGAAATATCGTAGGATTATGGGGTTCAGCACGTGCTAGGGGAAAAACATCGTGAATTGTACTTCAACGCGCGTTCGCTGCTGTGGCTGCATGTCGATATACAAAATATAGAGAACACCACACCAAAATGTCCCACGCGAGGACAGTAATACGCCGACAAGGTCCTGATTAGATCTATACCTCTCGCCGATATAGCACTTTATTCAGGGAATAAGGCGTTTAGGGCAAACCATCCCACCCTGAATACGGGAAATGTAAAGTGACAAAGCATTCTTTTATATCCTTGCCGTAGTCATCAACACGATAAAAACCATTCTAGAATCTGTTATAGCAACTGCTCATTCTGCTTCGAACTTTAATAATCGATTTAACAAGCGTCATCGGAATCGCCGGTAGATACTTCTTAAACATTGCACACTTTAGGCGAAAGAATCCTGACAGATTTCTCCAACACAACGGACTGACCGTACTTATTTTTGGTCAACTCAGAACCTTTTCCATATGCATCTACCAATTTCATTATTTTGAAGGTTTCATTTTCCAGAAATACCCGAAGATGTTCTGAGAGATTTTTTGACGATACCAAAATTATCTGCTATATCTGTATCCTCGGAGATAGTCAAAGAAAGACGAACATCCAATTTATTTCTTTTGCGAAGCCCTATTCATGCGCATGATTGACCTTTTGGTGTAGGGAGGAAGGGAAAATAAGATGCGAATGTTTAATTTATACATTCCTCAGAAGTTAAACGGGTTCTTTAAAAATCACAGAGACATCATATGGAGGACTAGTGGATCACAGGCGGAGCTGATTAATTTGGTGGAGTTTTTAAATACTTTCCAGCCTTTGACAATGCTTCCGCTGCTCTTCTATATATTTATCAGAAATTTTTATTCTAAATGTGATGGTTGAGATGGAACAGACATAATTACGCAGTTTTCATGCTCACCCAACTGGTCCTTGGAGTCCCAAATATTAAGGAATGCTGGAATGTTTGACGACGGCTCTGCCGATAACTCCGGTGACGACCGAAACGATGAGTTGGCCGCTATTCGGTAAGAACAATATCGCGGATAGTGGTTACATCGACGGAAGGCCCAGCTATTTTCACTTAGGGAAGTGGTATAGTATCGATCTGTATGACCGACAAATAATCGAGAACCACCACAGTGCTGAATGGGTTTGCAGATACTAATTTTATAAAATCTGATGTTTGTTCAGAAACGTCAGATGTGGCATATCCCATTTGCATGCCTTCAGCGTGGCTTTTGGTCCTTACAACATGTTCCTTATGGAAAAACTATCGTATAATTACTCGCGTCGTACAGAAAATTTCTAAATCAGGCACGAAATGCAGAATTTCGAGGTTGTAATTTAAAGCAGTATTTTGCCGGAATGAATATAAGCAGGCATGAACAGCAGTATTTATCGAAACCAGTAAATTTCGCGACGACTGATCAACTGCAGCCTGTCGTTGCATAACACAGATAACAAGGTAGAATGATAAAGAGGTTTGAAATTCGACAGAGACAATCAATGTAAAACAGCACACAGACTCACTTGTATCCGATTTTTAAGATTTCAACCTGGGTTCGGAGGCCGACAATTCATCGAGTACTCAGGCCATACCACTGGGCACTGTGTGGCTGTGTGAGGCGTATCTTACCCCATGAAAAATAACTGGCTCTCGCTAATAACGTCAAAATTTTGTGACATTTCTTGGAAAGGCTGCTTAAGAGGCAATGTTCACATTCAGTCCACAGTTATCGTTATAGAGCGCACAGACTAGTAGAGATCTCTTAATGCAAGTCTTGTACAAACCAGAGACCGTTTGCTACTTTTCAAATCGTCACACAAAATACGGACTGAAGAAACAACTTTGGAGGGCTTGACATAACATTTAATTTAGATCAGAATGAGGGAAGTATTGAAATGCAGACTATGTTTGCCCTTTAACAAATTGTCCCTTCCGTTCCATATGCGCACCCCAAATTGGCAGCAAACCGAATTTACTTGCTATGCATGTAATAACTCATTCGGTCCTTCTTTTCTAGTAAACACTATTATTTTTAAAATGACGTTTTACTCTAACCTAACCAACTAATAAATGCCGCGTGAAATCGGCAAGTCATACCTAAAATCCTAACTTGCCGTTGTTCACAATTCTAATAAGCAGGGACCATTTCCCCAATTCAGACTCTAGAAAGTAGAGAGACGCACACAGACAGCAGATTGGTGTATCCTGAAGGATACAACAAATAAACACGCAAGGTGGTGCTAAGCGCTGTCCCCTTTATTTATGCAGGTCCACCTTCAACCCGATAACAGTAATTTGATGGCTTTGTGAGTTGCCCCCTCTACACTGGTCTGTCCTGAAGATCACTCATTAAACTGCAGTTAAAATCCGCTCAAGATGTTAGGCGATGCAAACGAACGTGGCAGCGTACGCATCTGACCTGAAAAAAGGTCACACTGTTGCCAGCGCGAAAACAGAGTTTATATGCGGCAGTGGACAGGTGCGCCAGGCGAGCAAGTCTCGCCCGGTTTAAGGAATGGATGCACATGGCGGCAGTGAGACCGGATCAAAAGGCATGGCCAGATGCCGTTAATTACCAAAGGACTTTATTCAGGCACTACCCCGCAGCACATTGTGATTGAGCAAAAGGAGCAAGGCCGCGGCTACGAAAGTTTTTCACTCTTTTTACTTCAAATCACACTAAATTTGCCGCTGCCTACCTCAGGCTGCGGTTGTCGTCGTTGAACAAACCAGACGGACTACTGTATGCAATTAACTTCGCCAGGGTTGCCATGCAAGGTATTTTTTTATTAACAGCTTTAAGGACTTAGATGCCAGCACTGCTAGGGATCTCTCATGAAAAGTCCGGTGTAAATAAGCAAGATTCTGTTTGCATGCCTTTAGTTGTTAAACGAGAAGAGTTCTGTACATCGCGGAGTGGAGAAGGACAACCTAGCAGCTGCGGGTCACTGTCTTTGTTTAAATCTGTGTTGTGTAGGTGCATAGCTGGTTTGTTACGTAAAGTTGAAAAAGGATAAGGATGCAGTAGTTGAAGAGGAAGAATAATAACTTAAAGGAGAAGTCGAGACATAAATATCAACAGTTTTTCGAGATTGGGTCCCCGAATCATAACTCCCGCAATTACCAGTCAATACCAGCTAAACAAATGTGTTTACGCAAGCGTAGTTGGTATTCGTTGTTATGAGCTCGTCTCCAACGTGTCTATGTGCAGGGCGCCAACAACAGCGGCAAATATAGTGGGCGTTTTGGGAGATTTTGGGTAATTTAGTTTGAACCGACATGCCAAACACCTATTAATTACGTGAGCCCGTTAGTCATCTAGTGAGTTCTAGCTAGATTACTTAGGAAAGCCTCCTTGGGCGGTCAGCCTCCTGTAGCAAATTTAGTGGATTATATACGCTGCAGTTCGCTGGGCAGATAATTTGACTCAAATGTCATCAAACTTACGACTTCTGCGCTAAGCTCGTCAGCGCGTTGGCTGTACACAAGCCTTCCTCTTGCTGTCGTGGATTCAAATCCGACCGTTGTCGCCGAGGTTTTCACAGTTAGGTCAAAATAAATGGCAACGTTACCTACCAAGCAAATAACTGAAGACCAATTTGCTTGGTGAAGAGCTGTGCAACAGGATACTGGTGCATCGCCGACAGATGCTTCTCTAAGCAGAAAATAGTAAGTTTGAAATCTGTCTTTGACCATAGACCAGAAGGTGTCTTTCGTTCTTAAGCAAACATTGGTGCAGTTGAATCTGAATTTCTATGTATGGGAATCGATCGAACAGGCCTGAATTAAAATTAAACAATGTTCCAACTACGATGCGCCAAGACGGGCTTTTTTCCTGACGACAACAGCCGAACCAGATTGAAACGTCCTCACCACTTTCACAATATGAGCTTACTACTTCTGACGCCGGCTCTTAAAGAAGTGCGTGGGTCAAGTGTGCTACCGAGAAAAATAAGCGAGACGTGGATGGTCGGTCCATATCGATCCGACATCTTGAGATTGTCAAGTATTAAAGGCGGACAAGAGGAAAAGTGTTATTGCTGTCTTATAAGCCGGAAATTACTGTTATGCTTTCCGAAGTTCTTGCTAGTACAACGTACTCGTTTGTAGCCACTCTTGAAGGTTCCAACCTGGGTTCAGGGGCCGACAACTCATCATGCAATCAATCCATACCACTGCGCACTGTGTGACTGCGTGAGGCGCACCTTACCGCAGGCAAAATATCTGACCCTCATTAATAATGTCAAATGAGAAATTCTCGTGGCATTTCTTGGAAAGGCGCATTACGCGTCGACCAGTCATCATCATCATCATCATCATCATCATCATCATCATCATCATCATCATCATCATCATCATCATCATCATCATCATCATCATCATCATCATCATCATCATCATCATCATCATCATCATCATCATCATCATCATCATCATCATCATCATCATCATCATCGTCGTCGTCGTCGTCGTCATCTTATCATCATTTTTAACGAATAATTGACTTAGAACCGTTTTTTTGCTATTTTATAGGACCGTTAATGTGCCGTTTCATATTCATGGTTCTTTTTCGAGTCCAAATCACCTATACATAGAATAAACTGATTTAAGGCAGCGTTTATGCAGGTCAATCTTATTTTTAGCCTTCATAGATTACTGACCGTTCATTTGGGTCGCGTTTGCCGAAAATATGAAAATGTATTTAATCCACTTAACCTTGTGCTCTGCGATGGTCCTTTTGCGTTTCTGCATTTTGAATGGATTTTTTATGCTTAGAGGAGCGTTGTTGGCACGCATTGCGCAGTCGCAATTAATCAGTTTGCGTCGGTGTGATCTCAAACTCGTTCATCCCATCACGGTTAATTCGCGTATGTTGCAGGTTTTTCAGGACATTCGGCAATCGGAATCTTTTCTGACCTGAACGACTTACTCTTGCTTAACTCCCCTTTCAGATGATATTAATTCCATAACGTGACATTTTTTCTCAAATCACCGTCTTTCTGTCTAGTCTTCGGTATCTTTAAACGGTTTATCATAAGATTTTCCAGAATTTTTTCCTACTGCGTGCGGTTTATCTACCTTAAGGCAAAAGGATGCACACGTTTTACGTGTTTTATTTCCACGGTGGTGTCCCTAATTATTCAGTTTGTTTCCTCATAAAATTTATTTGGCATTTTTACTATGGAAAACAGTGCGTAGGGGATTTTAAAGCTGGCCTGTCGCCACCGATCAGCCCGGTACGTTTTGTACACAAGAACTGAGCATTTTTGGTAGGCATGTGACCTTAAACACGCATCTTCTTTAACGCTAAGAGTTCCAGTGGATTTATTTTCGGATTTGAAATAATTGCTTTCAGCCTCTGTTCAGACAAGTTCCGGATGAAAACCTATATAATTATGCTGGTTTTTGTGATTTTCTGTTTGAGACAATTTTTGACAGTGTCACAGTAAGAAGGAGCCATCCCAACCTGTCTTCCTCAATCCTAAGCAGGGCCGACTTATCCTGTTAGTTGGCGGCAGCCTCCCAAGCCATGACTCTCAGCCGACCCTGATAAGCCCAAGTGCGTTGATTGCACTTATCACTCACACGTTCAGTTTGTACCTCCTTCCTATATAAATGCCCAGGCCCGATTAGATTTATGATAGTTACAGTAGGTGGGCTAACTCATGAAATGTCAACCGAAATTATGAAATGCGCTTTCGTTTCGAAAAGATTGATTAAGTAGGTTTGTAAGACTAAACATCGTGCAGCATACTTCCATAATAATTCAATTACCGCAGGATGTCGGCTTTCACATGAGCTTCTTTCCGGCTGCATTCAAAACTATACTCTGTAAAAAGGGCTACTTAAGTTGCATACATTTTTCTCATTGATTTTCGATGTCCTTAAAATACAATTAAATTTCATGGAAAGCATGCATAAAATATTCATTACCTTTCTCATTCGGTAGAAAATCACGCCTGTTCCCAACTGTATACTAGAAGGAACGGTATAAATCGGTTTTCGAAAACTTTTCCAATTCCCGAATAATTTTGAACCAGCCCCGCCGTTACACCTGCATTCAGGGTTTACAAACTACAAGCCGTATATTTTCCACGTACGGAAAACCATGCATTTCTCTACGGTGTTAATAGGGGACTACATGGGGTTCATAAAATTCAACAGTGAATTTGAGCCATATTGCTACCTGTAAAAGCCACATTGGTGAATGTAGTGACATGACGTTTTAAAAAACGACCATTTCACGATATTAAAAAATCGCACAATTAGAAGCTTTTTTAAAACCAGATTATATCCTTTTGAGGTACAAACATTAGAAGAAGACGTAACTTTTTAGCGAATAAGTAAAAGAATATATATATTTTCCATGCATGTTTCCCATGATATATGAGTAAATATTTATGGACATCGAAAATCGATGAGAAAAATGCATGCAACTTAAGTAGCCATTTTTACAGAGTATGGTTTTTGCGTGCTGCCGGAAAGAAGCTCCTGCAAAAGCCGACATCTTGTGGCAACTGAATTATTATAGAACCATGCTGCACGATGATTAGTATTACAACCCAAGTTAATTAATCTTTTCGAAACGAAAACGCATTTCGGAATTTCGGTGGGCATTTCATGAGTTAGCCCACGTACTGTATGAATGTGCTATTATACCGCGAGGATAGATTCACCAATGTCGGCCCTTCTCCTTGCCCTCTTGAAAGCCCTAATTCCATGCTCGAGCATTTCAGCCAACTAATAGCGAGTTTGGGTGCAATGACTGAAGAGGCGTGAAGCTCTGAGGTCTGTTGCACGCATGCACGGCGGCACTCATGGTCTGGCTCGGACTCAGCGCATCCTGATAAACGCGTACTGTAAGCCATTCTGGCTCCCATTTTTGTCCTTTACTTCTGCAGAGCGGACGGTTGTGATGGCCAACACCACAATTATTGAGGCAGGCGCAACCAGCCGACAAATGGACTCCATTTGTACTGTAATAACTGAACCCAGTCGAACCTTGACCTCCGTTCGGCTCTGCCTCTAATGATAGACTGACTGTGAATTTCAAACGCGGGAAAAGCAGTGACTCATCGAACGACGCGAGGTGATCATTTTAAGGATTGCTCATACGCTTTGTTGGGGTTAGTTAAAACCCCAAATTTTGCTTCGTACTGTCTGGTGGTAGTAGATAAAAACT
>CACRXP010000485.1:406103-431241 GCA_902702965.1 Spirometra erinaceieuropaei | reverse complement strand
ACTACTACTACTACTACTACCACTACTACTACTACTACTACTACTACTACTACTACTTCTACTACTACTACTACTACTACTACTACTACTACTACTACTACTACGACTGCTTTTATTATTATAATTGTTACCACCGCCACCACTTCTATTACTACCGTGTTGATGTCGTTGCTAAGATGGTGTGTGCTTTGGGCTAGGCGCGACCGTTGTAACTGTTCAACGAAAAAGCTTTTCCTCGACGAAATTCACACTTACGAGCTCATAGCCTAACTCATAGACCAAATGCGACTATGCATGTCCAAATAATTTAATTTTGGTAACGGCCATAGTTTTCCGGTTTACGCAGTCTTTACTGTGGCAGGGGGCGACAAACAGCTCGGAAGCAAAGGCACCGCGCCGAGTCATCCTCAGGCGCTGCCAGCGTCTGTGCGAGTGTGAGTGAGTACCTGAGCCAAGTTGGCCCTCAGTCAGTTTCGAGAGCAGAGTTAACGATCGGCGTCACGCATTCGCAGCGCCTGGCAGCTAGATCACGCATGGTTAAGACAGTGTTATAGGCTGGCCGAAAGCCGACAGGGAATAAGCTAAGGAGCTTACGGCCACAGACTTTGGCTGTCAACGTCTCTTTATCTTAAATTTGCGGAGACTCCTTCAAAGTGGTAAATTGTCTAATGTCACATGTCAAAGGCAGCATATTTACATCCTTTACAGTTTGTTTGGACTGTAGATTTGCCACGATCTCCGCAAGTTCTCGGTATTTAAACACCATTGTTGCCCGGAGACAATAAAGCGTATGAATTAGGGGGAGCATTATAGTACGCGTATACAACTACTTCGAATCACTTTTGAATTGAGGCCCACAGGCCCATGACAAAAGTCGAGATTTTCACGTATACAGCAAACCAATGGAAATTCGAACATGGGCTTGGTCTCAGCAGTAGGGCTATTGCTGCCAATTTTGGTCCGTCAGCTCGCTGGTAGGAAGAAATTTTTGTTGGAAATGATAGTGCGTACATCAGAAACAATAGAACGACGACTATTCTGAGGTTACTACGGTGAGTAGGGCGTGAAATGGTTTGGAGCTATGTGGGCCTCTACGGCATCCTTGCAGAGGCCTTACTCCGGGTGTCTGTCACATTTCTGCGCTCCTCGTGCGTTCTTGCACACACTTGATAGCGACAATCTCTTTCGCGACCAATCACAGTTACCCAAACCAAACAAGACCGGCTCACACATGTCCTCATCCAATGTGCTTGGACGCCTGGTCAACTGGTAGTCGGGACACTTGTTCTCACGGCGACATTGTGCCTTCTGCTGGCTGCTAACTTCCTCCAACTTACCATCAAATCATTGCGTACAGAATACAGTATTCTGTCTGATGACGTCCGACTTCACCTCCCTTAATGAGAAACAGGCGCTGAAGATAGTAGTGGTAAGATTTGGCCTATGGCTCAAGCTGTAATGACATCTTTCGAAACTTTCCCCTTTTTCCGCATACGGCAATTAGCAATGACAGGACAGCGCGATGACGAGCGGAGATGGCATGAGCACAGAGACTCACTGTATTCGTTGTATTTAATGCAGACATTATTAATACTAGTATCGATGCCGGCCATGCCAGCCACCTGCGCTCTTACTCACCCTCGGTCTTCTTAACTATGCATAGACACCTGACTCAGACGGAGGAGGAGGGTAGAGTGCGGTAGATACTGTGGTAATAATAATAATAATTTTTATCCGAGACCCGTGGGGTTGTTTATAGCAAGCAAGGGTAACGTTTGCATGAGTTTTAGAATTTTATAACAGGTATACAGAATCTATTCAAAACCCGATTCATAGTTATTGAAATAGAATGTTGCGAGGAATGATGAGTGATCAGTGAAAAAATCCTAACCTATAAAAAAATGAATACGACTGGATTAACATTATAAGAGAAAAAATCTGTCGTTCCTGAATGTATAAAAAGCAGACAGGACCGGCCTGTATGTGGCAGTGTATAACGGATCTCATGAAGGAGTAAGTAGGCCGGTCAGGCAGGACCGGCCCGTGTGTGGTATTGGGTAAAATGTTAGAAACGGGCATCATCAAGGCAGGATTCATATGCCGGATGAGGCAATTCATGTCAAAATGCCAAATAGAAAACCAGTCTCGAGAAAATAGGAACTCAAATGTGATCGGTTACAGTCAGCCGAGTCCAGCCGAGCAGGGTCAAGTGAGATGCGACCAGACTACTAGTATATGGCGAATACAGAGGGTTCCACCACGAGCGTCGATAGAGCGCATTTTGTGAGGGACAAGAAAAAAATAAACATTTTTGATAAGGGATCTTAGGAAGCGATACTACACACAAAAGAGGGAAATGTTAACGGATACGGAAATGTAATGGCGGCGTCCTAAATTCCCCGTGGCCCTTTCTCGGTATCATAGAGAAAGTTGTCCAGGAAGGATGAGGAAAATAAAAGTTCAATCGAGTCAGCATTCAGATAAAGGCGTGGCCTTTTCTTAAAAGTGTGCAGATTGTCTGAAGATCTTTTATTTATAGGGAGGTTATTCCAGAGGATGGTATCCCTCGACGCGTAAAAAGAGAGCACTTAGAGATGGAGGAAGAGGGAGGAGGTATAATCAGGGAAGTGCTGCAAAAATTGTGTGGACGACTTCTAGGAGTAAGTGCTGAAATCGGAGGAAGATTTGAACCATTATTAATTCGAAAGAGGAGACAGAGTCCCGACTGCAGTATTCGAACCTATAAAAATTCTAGATTAGTTAGCTGGCATCTATCTGAGTAGGAGATATTTGGATGTTCCGAGTCTAAAAGTTTTATAGCAAAACTTCTTTGAACATTTTCAATTTTTGGACGACTATCCTCGATCATCAAACCAAGAATGGACAACAATACTCGAGAAGGGGAATTGCGAACATACGATAAAACGTAATATAATGACGGGAAGATAGAATTTGTAGGAAATCTCGGCAGCTTTGGATGTGATTCTGTCAGCGTGTGGCGATAGATCCAAATTGTTTGTGTAGCTTAAACTTAAATTCTTGATGGTGATACATACACTCAGAGAAAGACCACTGGATGTGGTAATCTATCAGGTCCAAAACACATATAGCGACATATAGACGGAGAAAATTCCATTAGCCCTTTTGGCCTCCAAGCTGAGAGAGCAAACAAGTCAGCATGGATTTGCTGCAGGCAAAGAAGGCTCGTAGATAAATTGAAAGAATATACACACTTATAATCATCGGCATAACTAAATGATTGAGGATGCTTAACTGAAGACAAGATATCATTTACATATAACAGGAAAGAAAGAAGACCTAAAAGGGTACCTTGTCGGACACCACTTACAATAGGGCTTTCATTGGAAAGTGAAGATCTCACTTAAACCTTTTGTTACGATTAGACAGATATGACTCGATAAAGTCTATCAGTGGACTGCTTATTCCCAGAGCTTCTAAGTTAACCTAGAGTCTTTTATGGACACTTTTTCAAAGGCTTTACTAAGATCAAAATAAAAAACGACAACAGATAGACGGTCATTACGAAGAGAAGTAAGTGGATTGAGAAACGACAGATGACATGTTTTACGAGAGCGATCAGGTAAAACACCATGCTGGGAAGGGCGAATAACTTGATTGGCTATGCAAAAGTCGGTAATTTGCAAGACGATAAATTTCTTCAAAGATTTTGGCGAGAGAGGGTGTTTTATGGATACCTCGATAGTTCTGTACGTCAGAACGACAGCCAGACTTAAATACTGGAATAATAATAGAAGTTATCCAATAGTCAGGGAAGAAGCCATTTACGAGAAATACTGAAAATACTTTGCTCAGCAGAGGAGGAAAATCTCTTAGCTGTTTGATAAAAGAGTTTGGGATATTGTCCGTACCTACTGAGTGAGAGTAAGGAAGATGGTTGATCAGTTTTTGAATACTTTCAGGCGCAAAATAAATGGTGCTGAGAGAAGTATCAGGTAACGGAGGAATTAAAGGGATTGGGTCAGTTTCAATGGTGAAATGCTTGGCAAAGAACAAATTTAACATTTCTGCTTTGCCTAACTCCTCTGTAATGAAGTCATCGCTAGTACTAAGCAAAGGCGGAATGACTTGGTGGGATTTAGCAGATGATCTTTGACGGAAGATCTGAGCAAATGATTAAGAAACATTCATGTCATTAGGAGCTAACGACTCTCTACGCCTGTCTCGTGCGAGCCTAATTTTCAAAGATAATTCAAATATTTCCACGATTCTAAGATGAACTGACAATGAGCTCACAGAGGGATCTTCAAACTGCTTCCGTAGATTTTTAAGTCTGTTTTTAAGAAAATGTGGGAGGGCGGGGAGGTGGCAGTGGATTTAATTGTCTTCCATGGAATTAGGTTGATAAGACCTTCTATTAGGCATTTTAATAAATTGTTGAATAATTTTAAATCATTATTTGAAAACATATTGCGCCAATCAAGAGTGTTTGTAAAGTCATTCATTAACTCCTTGCGGATACTAACAAAGTCAAAAGTTCTACGTTTTACTGTTAGCTTTGCGGAAATGGCAACTGGAAGACGACAATGCATTAATGCATGGTCGCTTGCAAAAAGGTCACGGTAAAAGTCCATAGAAAGAGGGAAGGTACCATTTATAAAAATTAATCTAAAATAAATCTAATACACTATCGTCTCTGGTCGAAGAATGGATTAATTGAGACAAGTTTGAAAAATAAATGCTATCTAGAAGCTTCTGGCATTTAAGAGAGGATGGATGAGTGTGCGCCAGTCAATTTCTGGTAAATCGAAATCGCCTAAATGATCTTGACATCAAAAGAAGTCTCCGCAATTTTTTCAAAGAGTTCACATAATTGGCCTTCATTTCCCGAGTAACAAGAAGGATTTTATATACATCCGACTAAGTCTTTCCTATTCTGCGGAAGGATTACCAAAGCAAAACATCAATTTCCGGAGAAGGAGGAAATATTCAGGTCACAAGGCAACTGTGCAACTGAGGCTCTGATGTAAAGAAGACCACCATCGCCGCGTCTTTCGACACGATTCCAGCCGTACAAAACGAGGCAATCAACACTGGGTGTCGAGTCTAAAATTATATGGGGAGCCCAAGATTCTGTAATGAATAAAAGTTCAAAGGAGACTGACAGTGCCGAATGGGCGCTATTCTATCTTAGGCAAACTCAACAGCCACACTTCTTAGTTGTGACATATTTTGTGAGACCGATCTTGCATTGAGAGAGACAATACTGAGCGTATTCCTAGTATGTAAGTTCCGCTCATTGCCACTTATAAAAAAGGGAGAGCTGGTGGTGGAAAATCAAGCTTTTGGGATGAAGCAATTGGTGGAAAACGAAGCTGATATGGTCTCAAATTTGTGGGGGTACTACCACTAACTAGAGATACAGCATTGTATGGAAAAACATTTGAGAAGGACCCATAAAGAGGAATGCTATTTTGCGGGGTTGTAAAAAAGGGAGGCATAAAAATAGGATTTTGTGAATTTTGAGCATAATATAAAGGGTAGTTTATGGTATATACAGGGCGTAATGGTTTCCAGAAATAGCTTACAATAGGAAAAGGCTTTATTATTTGGGGTGTCAGGCTAGTAATGTGATTGTAAAACTTATCAGCAACGCTATATACTTGCATTTTGCAGGCTGGTGTACATGTGGACTTCACAACCGGGGTGTTTACGTTAAGTTGAGAATTCGGAAAAGGAACAGGTAAAGATCTTCTTGAATTATCGTCTGGCCTCTTTAACCCAACTGCTAGGTCAGACCTGAGTGGCCAGGCGCGGGAACGGGATGGTTTCGACCCTGGTTTATTAATTAATACATTATTTTGATTGTTAGATGTCGGTTGTGCGTTCAGGATTGGCCAATCTTTACTGTTAAGATCAAACGGCCTAGTAAATATGGGAGCCGTATTTGGGCAATCCCTGCTTCTTGAAGGCGTTGTAAAGTGACTGGTTTCAACCGACTCATTGAAAATGTGCTCATTTGAAAAGCGCAGCGGACCCAGTTCCATGTAGCGCTAAATGGAAATGGGGCCGCTGCAGATAGGGGGGGATTTGGTTGACGCCCGATGGTGAATCTACTTTAGACGAAAGTAGCAGATAAGAAGAATCTCTGGGCGGCTGAAAGTTTGTTAATGGGCAAGAAACTCATAGTTGCAGTGGAGTTTAATCCCTACTAAAAAAAGATCGGCCGAGCTCTACAAATGGGAGAAATAAAAGACCACTTCTATCGACTCGAACTGTTTGGTAAAAGTCGGTAGAATTCGCTTCCTAGATGAAAGTCATTTAACTCCAGCGACCCTAAAGTTGAAGCCATCAGTGAGTTCGCTGTGGCCCATAGGATCTGTCCGCGCTCCATCACGTTCAGTATATTTAATCAAAAACAGAAAAGAAAACGAAATTTGGATCAAAAAATCTGTCGTTCAGTAAAAGAAACAGTATCAGTCCGCCGCCTACGCAAACATACACGTAAACTTAATTTTGAGGACAAAATAAAAGTGGTGAGAACTCCATACGAGCTGAAAAGTTCAGCAGGTGGGCGATTTGCATGTTGCAAATCAGCGAACGACATATCTGAGGAAGCTACCATATTTCGCTTTAACAGAACCTGGGTTAGTATGAATTAGGCAATGATCAAATTTCAAATAAACAGTCCAGACGTAAACGGGGCCTTTCAGACATCACGCATTATTTTTCTGAATTTAGACATCTGTTTTTTAAAAATTCTCTGACGACTTTACGCTCGCATCACCATTTTAGTGGCTTAAAGTTATTCACCTTCTAACACAAATTACGCCGTATTTTATTTGTTTTCCTTCCACCCTTTATTCTCTGTCCTTTAATTGTCAAATATTTACCTCATTTAACATGCTCTGGCTCATCATCGAGCAATCAAAACCGCTTAGAATTGCCTAGCACCTAGTCTGACTGTCCCTGAACCGTCCATTCCTAGAAAAGAACCGATGTCATTAGCGTTGTGCTTTGTTTTATAATCCGTGCACGGCATCACAGAGCAGCAACTGTGATATGGAGCGTCGAAGCGACCATAGACGCTGAACAGACGACAAAGTCGGTGGCGTGATACAAGCGGGAAGTTAAACTGCCGACCGGCGTGCCCTTCAGCGCCAAGCACGTGTGGTGGCTTTGATCACGTGTGGTTTAATCACTGGCCGGCCGAACATTCCAGACTTTTACGCGGGGATTACCGCGCGCGGTGGCCAATTCGCAACCAGCATGCCATGGGTAGGAACGCTCTAGAAAGCACAAAAGGGCTGGCACGCAATGGAGCGGAACGTTCCAGAATGTACGGTTTCAAGATGCTGGGACGCCCCTCTGATGATTTGTAACCCCTCGTGTTTGCAGGCTGGCAATAAAGTGTTTGTTCTCCTAACCGTCTCTCTTTCTGTTTCACCTTATGTCCGACTGATAGTGAAATGCCCACTCGAGACTCTCAGGTATTTTGATAAGTCCTGCTCCCTTATAAATGTTTAACTGTCAGTTACTGCATAACAGGGCGGTCATTTTGGAGATTGTTTTAATAAACCAATATAGCTGATACTCTCCGCGTGTAGGATTCAATCATGTTTTTGCTCGTTATTGGCTGACATGGAGAGAAAGGATCTATGCCGAAATAACGGATCTTCCATTTGTCCAATCTGCATGGAGAATTGCAGTCACAACAAGGACGCAGAAGATTTTAAAGAAGAGCTCTTCATGTGGCTCAATGAACATTTGGATCTAGTGAGGGAATATATATCACAATATGTCCCCAAAGATATATTAGATAAAACATTTACGCAAGTACCAAGGCGCAACAAGTGTGACCCACCAACCTCACCAATCCCTCACGGTGTGTTCAGCTCTAACACACCATGTCCTACATCATACTCTGTTCGTTCTACGCGTTTGAAATCTCGAATGCGGAAAATAAGTAGCCACGAATTTGAGCCTGTGGCTTTTAGACCCATTCTATCCCTCGCAAAAGACGGCTCTCAGTCCTTTTTATCAGCCTATGAAGTAGGCCGAAGAAGGGTGGGAAGCGGTCCGACCGATCGTACTTCCCCTTCCAAGTCCCTCGTTGAGTTCTTCTCAAGCTTCAGGTCGGTTGATTGTCGGGCAGCCGATAAAGCTCCGGGAATTTTTAACAACATCGCCGATCTCCATGACAGCGATTTGTTGCAGGATCTTGTTTTGGATATCTGGAACGATTCCGACCTGACTTCTCTCTGCTTTAAAATTCTGAGGAATGTTTGTGTCCTACTTAATGCAGATCGTTCATCCCTTTTTATGGTTGATGTTGATAGTTCGACCGGAGACCGCTGTTTATCGAGCAAACTTTTTGATGTCACGGCACGGTCAACGTTTGAAGATAGTTTCTTGCAGTCCCAATCAAGGAAAATATTGCTCCCATTTGGCGTGGGTATCGTTGGATGGGTTGCTAAGACGGGGGAATATGCGAATATTTCAAATGTTTACGCTGTAAGTGCTTTTTGTGTCGGTTTGAATACTTAAGTGTGCACGTGAACTACCTATATTTATTTAGATATGAAGACTTGCATTTTATGATATTTTTGCCATAGAAAATGTAATGATTAGTCAATAAAATGTAAACTGTAGTCCTCTAGATCACGACTCTGCTTTAATCATGTTGTTTTTGAGGAATCCTAGCCAGGAAAATGATGACGAGTATACTTTACTCAGCTGTATTTGCAGCAGTATAAATGGGGCATGACATTTATGTAAATTTGGAGTTCTAAAATACCGTTACCTCAGCAGGAAGCTTCATCAATGGAATTTTTGTTTTTTTTTGCAGACCGTATTTAGATATTTTCTTATACAGGACTTACAAGAACAGTTAATACCGACAATCTAGTCAACCCCGTGAAATACAAAAAATCTTACCAAATTAACTTGTTCCTTGTTGTGCCGTCGCCCATTTTGAATTATGCCCTTTTGCTTACGCCTTGCAGCTGCCTGTTTTTAGAAACTACAGTGGAAAATAATGTTTTAAGTCTCACAAATTAACGTACTAATTGTCAGAAGAAAATAAGCTTGGCCGTTTGTTCGGAGTGAGGATTGCCCAAAATGCTATGATAAATGTCTGTTCTATGAGATCTGTCATTTTTTGTCAGTAATATTTTACGCACTTCCACAAATTAAGTACATATTTTTACCCATCCAGCAAGCTTCTCAGCTCTTTGGTAAAGTACAGTACGATAGCGAGATTTGCGCTTTTCTAAAGTATCTACGATTAGCTGGTAGGACTTCCACTTTAGCATTACGCCAGTAGAATTTATGAAAAGCTGGATACAAATCATTATAAAACTTCCGGTAAATTTACTAGTTTTTAAACGGCAATACGTTTAAAACCTAGGGTTAGCAGGTTGATGTAAACCAGACAAGTTACATCATTGCGCGACATTAAAACTACTGAAAGATATCGTGCCTTCTTCCGAATTTTAGCAGCAATGCGTACGTTTTCTGTGTGCTTGACTTTTACATTTAATGGTGATGATTTGTATCTAGTCGATGTTAGAAAATTAATATTCAGTGCTAAGCAAGGTTCGTCGCATCACAATACAACGTAAATAGCAGTAAATTTGACAAAATGCTGCGCTCACATTGACGCGGTCAATGATCTTATTATTGTTACACCTGTGTCATGTGGTTGGACTGGGAACAAAGGTGCGCATTATGTTTCGGAAAGTGTATGACTCAGTGGTCGATCGATTTTCCATTTTGATTTACGGTGTTAAGCGCATTCACTCGGTCTTTGAATACCAGCAGGGCTTGCGCATTTAATATTGCATATTTCTTTGTGTGCAAACTTGACATCTGACGGAGGGTGGCAGTCAATCATGATGTTTTGTCAGAGTTATTTTACGGTGTGCTAATGTCACGAGGCACACACAAAGCGCTGACGGGTGGGTGCACGCCTGCGCCATGCGAGTGCACTTTCTGACCAGAATCGGTCTCGTTTAAGCCTTAATGCAGTCGGCCCAACATCTTGAACCAAGTCTGCCACCACCTATAAAACCTGCAATATTGGGGCCTATGCGACCGCAAAGCCTTATCCAGTAACACATAGACCGTCCTTATTCCGTAATACCGTGACATATATGGTTCCAACGGCAACGTAGCGGGTGGAACGTTCAGCATGTGAGCTAAGAAATCTCGATTCTCACATGCCATACCTAACAACTAAACTCCATCTTTTGCTGTCTTTCAGGGTTGCTTTATTTGCTAGATAAATCTCATTTACTGTTTTCTCTATACTAATAACATTCACAAAAACAAACTTTACTGTTTTCACATTTTAAACACACTGAGCTACGGAAATTCTATTTGGACACCTCTGCGTCCTCCGCTCTTCTTGCCGCTTTCCACCAAGACGTCCATTCACCAACCAACCAACAAACCCAGTCTGGCAGAGACGTTTATCGTTGACTAGGTCGGACTATATTTAATCGGTCTGAATCGGTATAAATTTTAATACGTTGCTGCACTCTAACACCCTCTCATGATCAACTCCTGTTCGAGTTCGAAAGCTGAGACCAATAAAGCTACCGCCCTAATGATCGTGCCTTCGTCTTCTTTTTAGATTTAATCTCTTTCAAACAAAAATGTGTTGTGACTGACATGCGCAAACAGACCATGTACACGTGTCGCACACAACCTGATTCCGAGATTCGCGTGTACCATTCTCATTCGAGCGTCTCGGATGACGGCCTGAAGTTCTGTAAAGATCAAAGTATAAGGGGGCTACTGCGAACCGGTCATCAGTACTGGATAGGGGCTAAATTAGTAAGCAGTATTCCTAGCCGCTACTGTCAGCGTGCTGCGATGGCTTCAAATGCATCAGACTTGTATAGTGGAAAATGTACAGAATAACCATGAAAAAGACTATCTGAAAATCGACCTTTCCCTTTTCTTATACATTTGCCATTAACCTGCGCGAACCACACACTCACACACACGACAGTTCAATTGTCGTTGCCGACGATGCTCCACGCAAAGTTGAAGCAAGAACAGGAACCTCCTCCTCCCCCTCCCTCCCCCTCCTCCTCCTGCTCCTCCTCCTCCTCCTCCTCCTCCTCCTCCTCCTCCCCACCTTGGGTCAGTGCCAAGACAGTAAAGAAGACCGGAGGCAGGTAAAGGGCGCAGGTGGATAGCACGGTGGAGCCAGCGTCTTGGCGTTCCACGCCACATTTTCTGATCCACACAGCAAACGACCAGGATTTTAACCAGCAATAACAGCAGAAGAGGGACGGCAAAAGTCAATGCGCGAGAAGTCTGCGGACCACTGGGTCTGTCATCGCACCATTTGTTATGGTGCGCGTTCCGATAACGCCTGCCAGAATCCGTTATGGCCGCCGTGTTGGTCCAGCGCATCTAGAGTGTGGCGCGTTTTGGGGGCACACACAGCATTCGTGGCCTTACGAAGAACTCAGAAATAAACAGTTGACATATTTAAACGCAAAACGGGAATGGCGGAAGACAGGATATTCTGAACTGGAACCAAAGGACTATTTTGACTTCAGAAATAATTAGGGACAGTTTTTCTGAGTCTCATTTTTTACCTTTACTCATTCATTGGCTGTGCAAACAGAACAGTTACGACCTCCCTCAGGCGGTTTCAAAATAGGTGCCTCTTTTGAAATGATGAGGGATGGAAGGATGTCCTAGCTGGCCCGTCATCGATTTTGACGACTGCATTGCGTCATAGGTTGACAATGCTGGACCTCCCATAATTGCACATCAGCGATTGGAGGAATAAGCAACGCTGCTCCGTTTAATCTGCTCATGTAAATGAGCCATGGATTTCAGTACACCACTGGGTACTTGGACCCAACTCCTACCATGCGGCCGCGGTCTGTGATGTGCTCCGAAAGGGACAATCGGTTGGTTGGATTGGCAGTCGCACTCAGCGGCCAGGTAATTCTGTACGAGCTGGTGAAGTACCCTCCCCTGTGGTTCCCAAATGCCACACAGACTGCAGTAGCTGTCTCCCCTGAACGCTTAAATTAGTAAACAAAGTTACTGTGCAGTAGCTGTCTCTAAGTAAAGACGTTTTCGACCAGTTAGGTAGAGTCAGGCTTGTCGTGGCAAGCGTAAACTTCGGTCTTATGTCCTGTCGCCCGCTGGAGAAAAACCCATCTTTTCTCACCTTGGTCTGGTTGTGCTGTTGGACGACAGTGCAATTTGGGTGGAAGAGGGGAGAGAAAGGTAGGCTGACTTCCAGAAAGCCTTTCGCACCGTAATCTAATTTGTGCCTCATTTCCAATTCACCAAGTTTGGGCTGGAAATCGTTGTGTTCCTCGGCCAAGAGCGCAACTCTTCATTTGCCGTCGGTCCATTCACCCAGGCATGTGCTATCACAATTATCGATCCGCACATATGTCTGCAGGAGGAAAAAATGCGGTTTATGTGACTGTCTTACCGATGCTGTTCCAATCCGACTACTTTCTTCCGTTTGGTCATCAGAAAAAACAGTGGTGAATGGCCCAACATTACGGGCATTTTTTCGTTCGCGATGATTTGAATTCTATAGCTCCTGAGCTAGAGGCACAGACTATGGGCTGTGATCGAAATATTTACACTAAAAATATTCGCAGATATGTTCTGTTTGAACGGATTGCGCCCGCTCGTCCGGCATCGTCCCAGTCACCCGCCTTCTTCTTCTTCTTCTTCTTCTTCTTCTTCTTCTTCTTCTTCCTCTTCTTCTTCTTCCTCTTCTTCATCTTCTTCTCCCCTCTCCTCTCCCTCCATTTCTTCTTTGAAAAGTGTGAGAACCATTTTTTGGCGTCGAAATCACACTCATCAGTGACAGTGAGGCCACAGCTTGGGTAGCAAACAGGACCTAACCAGCCACCAGAATATGCATAATATTAACACGGGCTGGTTGAATTAAGGTCTTCAGAACCCTGCAGACCTGCCAGTAACAGAGATAAGAGTCTAGTTTCCCAGTCAGGGTAAAACAAAACAGTCTTTTTAATCGCAATATGCTTGATTTTCCTCAGACAGGCATCTCCTGTCGCGGAGAGAATCCGACTTGGTTGGCAGCGAGTGGCCTTAAGGGCAATCCGGGGACTGAAGACGTTAGGTCACGATTACATACCCACGTAGACGACCTTGTGCCAATACTGGGCAGGACACACTCCAGCTGCAAGTCCGGTTCGCGATTGAGGTCTCTGAGGACGGCTTAACTCGCATCACGTTATCCTTTGTCACTCGAAGCTCGCAATTGCACACCCAAACAAGAGCCAGTGTTGAACTGAGCGTAAACTGAGAGACATTTAAGAACGGCTGGATGGCATCAACCGCCCACCATCGCCGCCCTTTCCCTTGCTTCAGGCAGAAATATGTACTATTTGATCTTAACTGTTGTGTTAAAATAGAAAACTTTACGATTTTATGTCTACTGCTACACACTTGTAATTCCTCTGGGTAAAGGATAGATATGACACATGGCTGACAGAACGCTGTCATCCATATTGGAGAGGTAGGGTGGTAAATTGGCAATCTGCAACAAGGCGAAGGAAGTAAGGGTGAAATAAACGAGGCCAGTGCTCGCATCTCTCCTAGAGAAATAACCCCCGGTATACGTGTCTACCGACGGCCTGGACAGGAGTTCAGATAAGACTAGTTCCTTGCACGAAGTACGTCGTATTTATGCTTGAAATTTGTCACAGTTGTAAGTCCACACCTGTCTGAAGTCCTTTCTGTGTAACAGCGCGTTTGAGTATGTGAATCAGTGGTTGACGATTTTTGACGTCTACTGCATAGGCATGTTAGCTTACACTCCTCGTTATGCCCCTGGGCTGCATGCGCTCAGATAAAAGACTAGCTAAAACGACAAGCATACGGTTATGACACAAGTTAGCGTCATATACTAGGGCGTAACCCATTCTAACTGATAAGAGTGTTTCGACGAAACCTCTAGAGTCCTAGACGTCTGTTTCCCAGTTAATCACAAGTCACATGGGTCAATAAAACTGGCTAGCTGGCTCGTTTAATCGCAACAAAGAATGACGGGGTCACCGGCCGAGCCGGATACATACATCGGAAAGAAGAAAGTGCAGAATACAGAGCAACATTAGTCATAGCGTTTAAAACTCTTCTCACCTGTCGTCACTGCCAACACACATTAAGTGCCCAGACGGATATCCTTCGCAATTAAGTGGCAGTGACGGCAGCTTAGGCATTAACAAAACCACAAACTACGTGCCGAATGTACTGAGGAATATTCTCTGTACTGACCATCCATTTGACAACCGTTCACGCTGTGAACGCACGCCTCAGTCCAGCATCATCCTCCTTAAAATTCCCCCATATCCATCTCCACACGCCCAACCCTGTGCTTCAGGCAAAGTTCTCCCGCCGGTGATATAACAGCTCACAGTTCTAGCCTATGCATCCGTAGAACCAGACCTAGTCACACGCAGACTATCTCGATTTGCTCATTCCACCAATAAATTCGCCTCCAAATTGTGATCCAGCGAGAGCAACGTTCAGTACATTAGCTGTGAGATCTTCGTTCATGCATGCTGTTCCCAATCGCCACTCTTTTCGCCTTGTTGTCAGCCACAACCGTTCAATCTGATTGACATCCAGTAAGACTACTTCCCCACGAATACTGCTTCTTGTCCACTAATAACACTTGTGCAAACAGACTGTCCTATCTCTCTCTCTCTCTCTCTCTCACTCAACAGACTGTATAAGCTGATGAGAAACTATTCAAAAACCCTTGCATCGTCCGCCATCCTTGAAACGATTCACCAAGCCCAATCTGTCAATAATGAGAATTGTCACATTAGCACAGGCCGAGTATAATCTATTTCTGTCTGAACTAAGAGCCTCTGAAGACCACGGTAAAAATGGATACGCGCCATTGATAGGTAGATTGGCTCTAGCGAACCTGACCTTCTCTGATTAGGGAGAACGAACTACACATAACATGTTTGTCCGGAAAATCACAATTGACACTGGGGATCGACTGAATAAAGCCTGATTTTTGTAGATGCGACATGCGGTCAGGGAAAGTTGGACAATCATATGTATGAGTTTTAAGCTATCAACAGTTCTGAGAGTAGAGCTACGTTCGTTCTAATGGTTTAGGAAATGCAGCACTGGCCTTTGGACTTCCGAATGTGGGTCACCTATAGCGCGAATTTGATGATGTTCGACTCTTATGATTATGTAAAATCGAGGAAAGAGGGTGCGGCGGGTAGGACGAGCCTCAATGGTGTCATTTCTCGCCTGGTGTCCATTCCTGCACTGAAGAACGCAATTTGTCACTTTACAGACAGCAGTCTGTCTATCCACTTGTCTGTCCTGGTGTTGAAGCTCACCCATGTGCGTCCCGGCTTTTTGTTTGTTTATCGCTTTTTCGAGGAGGGGTCTTTACCTGACGAAGTTTAGCCTACTACAGTGCAAAGGTCACGGACGCCAGGTAGCGAAGGCAGCCTATTA
This sequence comes from Spirometra erinaceieuropaei, assembly GCA_902702965.1. NCBI lineage: Eukaryota > Metazoa > Platyhelminthes > Cestoda > Diphyllobothriidea > Diphyllobothriidae > Spirometra > Spirometra erinaceieuropaei. Next base: position 415,755 of record CACRXP010000485.1, on the reverse strand, counting down.
CGAAGGGCCGCAATCAGCACTCTGTAGTTGTTTACTTGGTGTTCGGCCCACAACGGGTGGCTGAGAGAACTCCGATTGCGTGCGCAATGTTGAGAGACAGATCGTGTCTGGACTTAAATAACCTAGCGACCCTAAACAACTCCAAGGTTAGACGTTTACCTTCAGGACATGTCTCAGAGGGAAGCACCATTTATGCCTGATGGTCGCGAGTCATTGGCTCTTTGTCCTACGCAGAACGCCGACATCTTGGCCAACTCATTTGCCCAGCCTGTAAGTTTAAGCAGTTTTCGTCAGTCCTTCCAACTACTTCCTAGAGAGTTTCATGTTGCAGGTGAATGCGTCTGAGGTCTTCATTTTGTCTACATTTATTTTGGAGCTAGGATTTCAGAGGGCGAGTTCAAATCGAATAAGAACTTATTTAGACTCTAAACTTGGTACCGAGAATCCGACATTATTTCTACATGTTGGTGAAGGACAACTACGTTTCAGTCGTGAGCAGTTAGAGGGAAGTTGAAACACCTCGTTGACTGGAAAATTTCCTCTCACGGGCCCACACGCATAACAGACATCCAACTATTTATCAACCTTTGCATACATTCGTATTCGCCAATGTGCCATGTTTCTATGCTTAGGCAGTTAGAGGCTGCCATAATTGTCTGGTAATAGTGCTCCCATGAGTGATAATTTAAAAAGTCAAAAAGCACTGTTTGGAATTCTACTGTAAATCGGACACTTGGGCATTCCCCAGATGACCAATCCCGTTTTGACCTCTTGTATGCTGTGATCATCGTTTGCAATCACCTAGAGCTGTTCTCCGGAAGCCTGATAAACATTTCCTGGGGGCGAAATTTCATGTTCACCAGGATTTCATAATAATTCCGAATCTTGATACTCCCCGCCCTCATCCTCGAAGAGATTCGGCTCCTGTGATGACAAGTCGAACAAAGTCGACTGCTGGTTTAAACTTCTGATAGCCAGCGCTAGATGAAACTGAGCACTGCCCTCCCGGAATGTGTGCCGAGGGATGTCCTTTTTTAGTGATGCCATCTCTCCGACCTCCATCAGTTCCCTCCGTTTGAAAGTAGCATTCAAATGAAAGATAAGAACATCTTTTCCACTTCTTGTTTATACTTCTACACGTACAAACAACGACGCTCGTTTCCCTACAATTATTGACTTGGAAGGTATTTGCACCACGATAAACGACATTTTCTTCTTTTTTCTGCCAGTAATATCTCCCTATCTGATATCATAGTGTTACTCTTAACTGTGATTAGTCCAATTTAATTGCGTGTGCAGCCCATAAAAAGATTGTAGGTGTCCTAAACAGAAGAATACTGGCTAGTTTCTGCATTTCTTCGCCAGCCATGTTTGCTAACCCAGGTAATAAAGAAAATTTCTTCGGCGAAAGTCCGCAGGCATATGTGACCTTTTCCCATCAAACAAGATGACGTCAATTAAATTTATCTGAAGAACGCATTTGCGTGGAAACCCATATGCAAGGACCTGCTGTTATGATTGCGCGAATCGCAAGAACCTCGTAGGGCGTCCTTGGTTAAACAGGCAAAACAAAGCCATTCTGGCAAAAGGGAACAAGATAGTTGCAGGTGGTGAACCTGGAAGCCTGGGAGCATCGGCACCCAAAGTGACGCTGTTTTGTAAGCGTCTTTCTTTCTATTCTACCGGCACCGACTGCTTTAGTCTAACTAGAAATAATATGTCGAGAAATGGAAAAACTTAGATCTCAACCCAACTGCTCGAAGTGTTAAGAATGCTCATGAGCAAGGAGCACAGCCAGTAATCTGCAGTTGCCTGCGTCAAACGCTCGCTGCGGTCACCTCAAGATCTAACCGTTGACATTGTCTGGCCGGAAAGATGGCAAATCGGACATCATATGTGACTAGGAGAGTGGGCGAAGAGCAGGTCAGGAAAGTTAACCCTACGGTCAGCGCCTACCTAATAAACTAACCTTATGCTACTACATCAGAAGAAACAGATTTTATAGCAGTTGATCCGTCTGCAGACCGGAGATGCCAACCGATGCTTCCGAAATATTGCCTCAGGAAGTTTGCACGACCTATAGATTTTAAATCGTGGCACTATGGTAACATCCCTCTTTGTCTACAAGCCAATCAATTCAGGGCACTCTGATAACACATGGTGTCGTGAAAGTTACGCACCATTCGTATCCTTTGTCAGTATATAAGTGGAACACATGTTCTAGGATTTTACCTGGCTGAATCGCAATTCTAGGGATATGATATCTCAGTCTCATTGAAAAGCCGTGCAGCGCGGATTTTACGTTCCCAGCATATAAGCCCGGGCGGGGGTGGGGGGAATTTTGAGAGTTCCCTTTCAAGGCAACGAATACGTCTGTCTTAAACGTTTATAAGTTTCAGTTTGCCGACTAGACGGTAGTTGGCCCATCTTAGGGAATGGGAACGGAAATTCCGAAATTTGTTTTTGATAAGAAAGGATAACGTAGGTGATTTGGTTAGATTCATCATCGTTGTCCCAATGTATTTCAGTCACTCCAAGATGTCGAATCATGAATTACTTCTATCCAGCTAACTGATTACACCACACTCCATGAAATGACTGCTTCATAAGGATGCATTTCGCACTGATTTTGATGTCCTTATAAATGCAACTACATTTGATAAAAAACAGGCGTAAAAACATTCATCCGTATTCTCATTTAACGGTAACTGATGTCTACGTCAATCATAATACTTGAAGATAGGTAATCTTTCAGTAAAAAAAAAAACATTTTCAATTTCTCAATAATTCTGATGTCTATTGCCAATCGTGCCTGTTTTTAGGGTTTCTAAAATACGTGTTGCCTACATTGCGGGTAAGAAAAAGCATACATTTCTTTATGTTTTTAGAACGATGTTATATAATGCACACACAATTTTGTAGTGGATGCAGATCATGTAAAACTCCTAAATAACATTTATGAATGGGCCAATACGATGCTGTATGTATGGACATTTCACGTTTATAAGGGCCTCATAATAACAAACTTTTAAAAGCCTGCTCTTTTTTACGTAAAAAATTTAAAGAATACGTAATTTTAACCAACTATTGAAATAAAAAAATTTATGTGAAACATATTATAATTTAAATGGACCTTGAAAATCAGTGGAAAACGTTCATACTGCCTAAGTTGCTAGTTTTAACGGGTTTGGTCTTTGCAGTTGGCTGGAAGGAAGTTCATTCGAAAGACTGCATCCTGGCTTGACAGACATATCTTGGGACCATGCTACAAAACTATCAATATTAGGACACCGTCTAAGCAATCCTCTCTGATTCCAAACAAATTTTTAAAATTTTAGTTGCCATTTTGTAAAATAGGCTGGCTGCTGTACAGGTTTTTTTTATCGATCGGTCATCCCTTGATTGCTAAGTCTACAGCGTCTAATACGTATAGTGTTGCCTCACGCCAGTCTACAGTTACATTGCGTCATTTCGGTGGCAATTAATAATTCCGTCACATATAGACATAGGGATGAATTTTAAGATTGTGCAGACGCTGTAAACTGCAGAATTTATCGCCATGAAAAATCTCACGATGGTGCATCAACTGCGTGCTCTCGCTGCACTCCACGCGGAGCTATAGAAAAAATACACGAATATTGTTACCATAAAAGAACTTGAGAGTACCTAAACCATCCTTTGACCCATATTTTTAAGTTCTTGATATATTCACTAGAGTCACGTGCTACAAACGCTACTTCAGACTACGTATAAGGACACAAAGGTGGTTAACGGTTTGATCAGTTGGGCTTAGGCTTGAATGTCTGCCAGTCTTGAGGATGAAAATCCCCTGCTTCTCCATCGCCGAGCGCTTACATGCCGTTTGCCAAACACCAACACCACCTACTGCTTCGTGCACCAACAGACGAAACACGGAGTTTTAATGCAGGCGATCTGCATGTCGAAAGCCGAATTGGACCTGTGTAGGCGACTGAGCCGTGTGGCGAATCTGGCATTTCCGAGAAAATTCATAAAAAATCCTCTTCCCACTTTGCTTGTTTCCTTCAAACCAGTCTTGCAGGCTAATGTTCTCGGTTTGCCATTTTTTGTGCAGTTCTATAAAGTTGTAAATTAAATATATCTTATAAAAAGCCCTCATAAAACATTATTTCTTGTACCCATTTAGTAGCAAATCATGCCTTCTTCGAAATTTATACTCGAATATAGGGCATATTTTAGTTCTAAAAAGTTTTCAATTAGAATATTTTTTAAGACTGCACAATTTCCATTTTAATAGTATCGTATCTGTCTGCTTAGTAACATTCCACGCTAGATATGCAACATTGTCACATCCGTCGCAAACTTTTATGAGCCCTGTATATTTCCTTCTCAACGACATAAAAGAACGTGCGTTTTTCTTTATATGGAAAGTGTCCAACTTGTAGACTTCTAACCCAAAATGAAAATGTAGTGGTAGTGTTAGTTCAAGATTGTTCAGAAATGGAAACGTTTTTCATTACCAATATATACCCTTTCCTTGAGTATAAATTTTAAAGAATTCATAATTTGATGCTAAATGAGCACAATAAATAGTTTTTTTGAGGGCTTTTTATAAGATATATTTGAATTTCCAAGGACATCGAAAATCAGTAGGAAAAGTGCACATCAGTTTATTTGTTATTTTTCACCGAGTGCGGTTTTTTCAGGGAGCCAACAGGAAGTTCCTTCAAAAACAAACTTCCTAACGCGTCTCAATTATCACGGAAGTTAGCCAAACGATAATTTATACTACAAATCCACGTAAGTAATCCTTTCTATTCGAAGGCACTTGTCAGAATTTTGGTTAGCGTTTCATGAGAGTGGTCACTGACGCACTCATGCGCGCATGTGTCAGCTTAGGAAGGGTGCTAAAAACTTACTCATAAGTTGCTTTCCTGCACAGGTTGATGTGAACGCCAAAATGTTTTGAAAAATTTAGTTTCAGAATTGGGTTGTTTTCCTTTCAACCTGTTTACTAGACCAACAGAGCGTAAATGACAGGTGCCTTAATTACTTCTCGAGCGGCCAAGGCCAATTGGTAGCACAAGTAACGGGCATTTGAGCTAGAGCGATTCCTTTGGTGGCTTGTTTGCCATTAGGCTCAAATGATCTTAAAATATCGTCTAGGAGCAGACATCAATCAAGTAGGACGAAAGTGTTTATAGGCATAGCACTCGAGTTCGGTTTACTTCATATAGTGGCCGAGTACCCGGCCCTGAGGCGTTGGCGGCACGCCTAGGTGCGGCTTCGGCCGTGCCAGCCTCCAAATCTCTGTTGTGTTGGTTGAAATCCTGGTTATTGTTGTGTGGACCAGGGGGTGTGGTGGAACGCCAAGGTGAGGATCCGTTCGAGCCATCCACCTGCGGCCTCCCTCGTCTCCGGTCTTCTTGACTCTGTCTTGACACCGGGCTCGGGCGAGGGAGGTGGAGAGAGTGTAGGTAGATGCAGCGCAAGTCTACTGGCACTATAAACCCCTGCGCAAGTCACCGTCCCTGCTCCAACCTGCTGTGGGGCACACGGTGGACATCATCGAAATCGATGGTCGAACTGTCACCCGGCCCTGCACAACAACATAACTGGTGACACACGGGTCTAAATATTGCATATTATTCTCCTTACCTGCGACGCTTGTGAAAAAGCGCCAGCGGCGTGTTCTTGTTAGATTTTGACTGTGCATTTTTCATCGATTCCCGATTTTATTATGCATGCTCGTTAAACACCATTTCATATCGCTAGGGAAGAAGAATGACCGAACATAAGAACAATTTGTTTATCTTTCCGAGTTTCTGAACTTGTGCAGGAGGCTATTGTCACAGAAACGATAACAACAGGACATCCAACAGACATAGGGGCATTAACTAATCAACGACCAATGCTGCACGCCTGAGCGTGACTGTGCAGGGTTCTGTATGCCGGCGGCAGACGGATTCACCCATCAACTGGGCTTCTATCCGAGGCCCAGTCCTCAGTTGAATCCCGACCTACCTTCTTTAGGTCATGGGCAATTACCCGTTGCAAAGTTGACATCAAGACCTGTTTCGAAGGTCTGGATAGCCATTTGTGATAAATTGACACCCCGTCACACAGCCAGCTTTTCTGGTTTATTTCAGATACGAGCATTCCCTCAGTCTGACCTATGTGGTTAAAAGGACAGTTTAAACACGGGATACGATACACTACACAAGACTGCTCACTGGGATTTAATCGGCCTTTTATTTTAATTATCCTGTTGCGCATGATGTCAATGCGCTCGGTCATCTCTGGATCATCCTTGATGTGTGGAAGAGCATGTCATGCCTTCACCGGAGCTGCTGCTTAGTTTCTTCGGGGAGCGATCACGTGGGCGTCCGCCTATTGGTGCTGTCGGAAAGTTATTTAGCCTAAATCGGTTGCGGAAGTATCCAGCCTCGTGTGTTTTTTCATCCGGGTTGAGCGAAAGTGTATGATTCCTTTTGAAGAGTGTTCCCGCACAGTTAATTTTTGAGCCGCCAGACTGTTAGTGTGAGAACGGAGAAGCTTCGTAGTTTTTGCTGTTTTCCTATAAACCGTTGTCTATATTTCGGCGTTTGGTTCGCCTAGCCTGCACATCAAAGAAAGGCATCTACTGCCAATTTTCTTACTCCTTCGCCAGTTATATATCTGGGAAGGCTGTGATAAAAAGGTCTTAGAAATTCTTATTCTGTCGATACCAGACGTGCCATTGGCGTAACTTCGTCAGAATACCGGCAATTGAGGGATGAATGAAATATTTTCTAACTCCTAAAGGACTAGTTCTCCAAATAAACCGGAAATTGTGGGGCACATTGCAGTTTTCTTGATCTGCTCATAGGTTTCTCCGTTTTTTTTGTAAAATTTGAACAGCCTCATGTGATGTTTAATTTCGGGTGGGCTCTGAATTCCGTCGCATGCCTCTTCAAGTTTCCTGCGTCCGACATGCGCCAAATTCAGCGAGATGGATGTGAGTAAGGCCATCACATCGAAAGAGACCACGATTATGTCCGATTGGGTCCTCCGACCTCCGAGATCTACCTTAAAGAGGGAGAATAATCTAAGTAAGGTAGTCGAGTTGCCCTAGAGGAAATTATGCTTTGACCATATCCACTTTGCCTTTTAGGGCAAGAATTGATCGAAATGAAACTTTTGGTTTGTGGATCATTGGCGGACCCTAGAATCGGGCTAGAACAATATTCGTTGGTTTCATTTGGCGTCATTCCTTCTGTACGATCACATTTTTGGACCGGTGTTATTAAAGTGGTTCATTCAACCGGCCTGTTACTGCCTTGGCTTGTGAGAGATCTATGCTGGCCTGTAAAATTTTCTGTCATCAATAAGAACCCTGGCTTGCTAATTACAGACTTTACGCTGCACATCGACAGTTGTTCGTCCCTTGTAAACTGGCGGAATGATAATTGTTTATACCTCCTCATTTGCCCTATAGCTTTTGAAATATTCTGCCAAATGCATCGAATTGGCCTGTGGTCTATCAACAACAAGGTAGCACCTTGTCAGACAGTGTGGTTCTTGACCTCGGTTGTTTCAGTCCTCAAAAGCACGTTTCCGAGTTTCCCATGAAGTCGACCGGGTTGGTATCTGCGGTATTAAAACAAGCCATATGTCGTAGGACTCGTAGTTTCTGCTCTGTTGACTGCTTAGATGGACGGTTGTGGACAGTGTTCGAGCTCCCCATGCCCGTTGGTTGCAACTTGGTCAGTTCCAACATTTCTATCTCCTGACTTGTCTGCGATGTGCCAAAGTAGGGATCGCCTTCGCAAGGTCCCTGACGATGGAATCACCCAGAACATAGGCACACATTCTTCCCTGCCGCTCAGTCATTGCCTTGTATTTCTGCACACACAAGTGGTGGTTGTCGATCAGAACTCCCGTCATCCGCTTGATAAGCTCCCTTACGGCTTCTCTGCGTATAATCGTGTTAACAGGAACTGAATATTTTAGGTTTTGTGGCGTCGGTCCGTCTTGGTTGCATTTTTTGCAGAAAACGCAACTGCATGTACATTGGTGACTTTCATATGGAGAATATCTGCCAGCCGCTTGCTATCCAAAGCACATCGTGCCCGCATGCTCCTCAAATGCATGCGAATATTCGAGTTGTAGGTTCTTTATACTTAACGAGGAAGAATGCCGGTCAAACATTAGTACCATTTGTCTATTTTCTTGAGCATTCAAATTCGTGAAGAAGTTCATCGGCAGGGATAATAGCAGCAACTGGAAAGTGACGATTATAGCTGATAACAGAGACAACTTTTCATATGTTTTCTCACGACCTTTGAGAGAAATCGATACACTCAATAATTTTAAACTAATGATTAATTCCGCAGCTCAACTTACGGAACTGTCATTAGTAGACTACATGCATATGCAAACGAGAATCTTGATAGTCCTGCAGGTTGTGTGCGTTCGAAATCTAAATATCCCAGTCTGCTGACAGGATATGAGTATTTACACTAGAGATGCCCTTAGACCAAACGAACTTGCTGAGAAACCAGACGTCCCATAAAGGTCAGGATATAATGAGTCGACGACAGAAAATTAGCAGGAAGCTTCTATCAAAATTCTCCCAGTCGGTAATATCTCTTCATGTTTTAGGTAAGGGCTTACTTCATTTCAAACTGATGGTATAAAGTGAAAGACACCGACGTACTTTGTACGTTCAATCGTTAGCGGTAGCTTTGAATCCCAACTTCGGGCGCCTTTAGTGATTAAATTAAGATCCATAGTCACCACCACTGCTGCTGCTGTTACGTCAGCAGAGGAATATCTATCACCTTCACCAAGAATTCCATTTTTATGGCCTTCCCTTTTCTTCTTCAGTAGGCAACCATGGCTGTAATGGTAGGGCAGACAATGTAGGCCAATAACTATACCTAGATTGCCATTTTTAATTTTCCTCTGTTATCGCATTTGGCGCCTAGCATCCCGACATGGTCATTGAGCTGATTGCACAAATGATGTCACATTTAAAAAATCTGTCAAAGGTTTTGACTTTATCTTCCCCTCAAAATGCATGTTTACCTTGCTGCTAACTTTTGCTCCTCCGTCCTAGTCTGCAGAAGGACAAACTTGTGTTTGCTTATACATCGTCCAGCGTTTGTAGGTTAATCGGGAGATAATTCTTTTCGTCCCCACCGTACAGTGGCATACATTACAGGGTGGTTTAGAGGGCAAAAAAGACGTTTTCGGTGCAGTCGTACACTCAACCAATCACGTTTTTGTCTTTCCTTCTAGCATAAAATCTCTGTGATGGCCAATCATGTAACCTAACTCGGCGGTCAAAACCTTTAGGGTATAATCTTTTATGGCTTTGATTTTTATGCTTATTGGCTGAGGAGGGACTGCGGTAGAAACCGGACTTCAGCTGTCGTATTTTTCGAATTGCATTTATCCTTCTGCTAGCACAAAGGACCTGACACTATGCTCTTGGCTAAATCAGACCAGTTGGCGGATTGACATTTGCTTCCAGTTCGCTGGATATAGGCCTTCTAGCTGCTGATAAACTGCGCCAATAATTAGACCGAATTGCCTGAAAAAATGCTAAGAATCCCGGCTCTAAGCCTATTTTAAAAATCATTAGTGTCAGCTATTTTTGGGTCAACAGATCGCTCAACGAAGCATTGTC
>CACRXP010000485.1:375073-386890 GCA_902702965.1 Spirometra erinaceieuropaei | reverse complement strand
CTGTTTCTTCTGATGTAGTAGCATAAGGTTAGTTTATTAGGTAGGCGCTGACCGTAGGGTTAACTTTCCTGACCTGCTCTTCGCCCACTCTCCTAGTCACATATGATGTCCGATTTGCCATCTTTCCGGCCAGACAATGTCAGCGGTTAGATCTTGAGGTGACAGAACCGAGCGTTTGACGCAGGCAACTGCAGATTACTGGCTGTGCTCCTTGCTCATGAGCATTCTTAACACTTCGAGCAGATGGGTTCAGATCTAAGTTTTTCTATTCCTCGACATGTCGTTTCAAGTCAGACTTAAGCAGTCGGTGTCAGTAGAATAGAAAGAAAGACGCTTACAAAACAGTGTTACTTTGGGTGCCGATGCTCACAGGCTTCCAGGTTCACCACCTGCAACTATCTTGTTCCCTTTTGCCCGAAGGGCTTTGTTTTGCCTGTTTAACCAAGGACGCCCTACGAGGTTCTTGCGATTCGCGCAATCATAACAGCAGGTCCTTGCATATGGGTTTCCACGCAGATGCGTTCTTCAGATAAATTTAATTGACGTCATCTTGTTTGATGGGAAAAGGTCACATATGCCTGCGGACTTTCGTCGAAGAAATTTTCTTTATTACCTGGGTTAGCACACATGGCTGGCGAAGAAATGCAGAAACTAGTCACTATTCTTCTGTTTAGGACACCTACAATCTTTTTATGGGCTGCACACGCAATGAAATGGGACTACTCACAGTTAAGAGTAACACTATGATATCAGATAGGGAGACATTATTGGCAGAGAAAAGAAGAAAATGTCGTTTATCGTGGTGCAAATACCTTCCAAGTCAATAATTGTAGGAAAACGAGTGCCGTTGTTTGTATGTGTAAAAGTTTAAGCAAGAAGTGGAAAATATGTTCTTATCTTTCATTAGAATGCTACTTTAAAACGGAGGGAACTGATGGAGGTCGGAAAGATGGCATCACTAAAAAGGACATCCCTCGACACACATTCCGAGAGGGCAGTGCTCAGTTTCATCTAGCGCTGACTATCAGAAGTTTAAACCAGCGGTCGACTTTGTTCGACTTGTCATCACAGGAGCCGAATCTCCTCGAGGATGAGGGCGGGGGGTATCAAGATTCGGAATTATTCTGAAATCCTGGTGAACATGAAATTTCGCCCCCAGGAAATGTTTATCAGGCTTCCGGAGAACAGCTCCAGGTGATTGCAAACGATGATCACAGCATACAAGAGGTCAAAACGGGATTGGTCATCTGGGGAATACCCAAGTGTCGATTTACAGTAGAATTCCAAACAGTGCTTTTTGACTTATTAAATTATCACTCATGGGAGCACTATTACCAGAAAATTATGGCAGCCTTTCACTGCCTAAGCATAGAAACATGGCACATTGGCGAACACGAATGTATGGAAAGGTTGATAAATGGTTGGATGTCTGTTATGCGTGTGGGCCCGTGAGAGAAAATTTTCCAGTCAACGAGGTGTTTAACTTCCCTCTAACTGCTCACGACTGAAACGTAGTTGCCCTTCACCAACATTTAGAAATAATGTCGGATTCTCGGTACCAAGTTTAGAGTCTAGATAAGTTCTTATTCGATTTGAACTCGCCCTCTGAAATCCTAGCTTCAAAATAAATGTGGACAAAATGAGGACCTTAGACACATGCACCTGCAACATGAAACTCTCTAGGAAGTAGTTGGAAGGACCGACGAAAACTGCTTAAACTTACAGGCTGGGCAAATGAGTTGGCCAAGATGTCGGCGTTCTGCGTAGGACAAAGAGCCAATGACTCGCAACCATCAGGCATAAGTGGTGCTTCCCTCTGAGACATGTCCTGAAGGTAAACGTCTAACCTTGGAGTTGTTTAGGGTCGCTAGGTTATTTAAGTCCAGACATGATCTGTCTCTCAACATTGCGCACGCAATCAGAGTTCACTCAGCCACCCGTTGTGGGCCGAACACCAAGTAAACAACTACAGTGTGCTGATTGCAGCCCTTCGTAATAGGCTGCCTTCGCTACCTTACGTCCGTGACCTTTGCACTGTAATGGGCTAAACTTCGTCAGGTAAAGACCCCTCCTCGAAAAAGCGATAAACAAACGAAAAGTCTGGACGCACATGCGTGAGCTTCAACACCAGGACAGACAAGTGGATAGACAGACTGTTGGCAGTAAAGTGACAAATTGCGTTCGTCAGTGCAGGAATGGACACCAGGCGAGAACTGACACCATTGAGGCTCGTCCTACCCGCCCCACCCTCTTTCCTCGATTTTGCATAATCATAAGAGTCGAGCATCATCAAATTCGCGCTATAGGTGACCCACATTCGGAAGTCCAAAGGCCAGTGCTGCATTTCCTAAACCATTAGAACGAACGTAGCTCTACTGTCAGAACTGTTGATAGCTTAAAACTCATACATATGATTGCCCAACTTTCCCCGACCGCATGTCGCATCTACAAAAATCAGGCTTTATTCAGTCGATTCCCAGTGTCAATTGTGATTTTCCGGACAAACATGTTATATGTAGTTCGTTCTCCCTAATCAGAGAAGATCAGGTTCGCTAGAGCCAATCTACCTATCAATGGCGCGCATCCATTTTTACCGTGGTCTCCAGAGGCTCTTAGTTCAGACAGAAATAGATTATACTCGGCCTGTGCTAATGTGACAATTCTCATTATTGACAGATTGGGCTTGGTGAATCGTTTCAAGGATGGCGGACGATGCAAGGGTTTTTGAATAGTTGCTCATCAGCTTATACAGTCTGTTGAGTGAGAGAGAGAGAGAGAGAGAGAGATAGGACAGTCTGTTTGCACAAGTATTATTGGTGGACAAGAAGCAGTATTCGTGGGGAAGTAGTCTTACTGGATGTCAATCAGATTGAACGGTTGTAGCTGACAACAAGGCGAAAAGAGTGGCGATTAGGAACAGCATGCATGAATGAAGATCTCACAGCCAATGTACTGAACGTTGCTCTCGCTGGATCACAATTTGGAGGTGAATTTGTTGGTGAAATAAGCAAATCCGCTTGTAACAAGTCTGCTCGTGGCCAAGTCAGGTTCTACGGTTTCATAGGCTAGAAATGTGAGCTGTTATATCACCGGCGGGAGAACTTTGCCTGACGCACAGGGTTGGGTTGTTCACAGCGTGAACAGTTGTCAAATGGATGGTCAGTACACAGAATATTCCTTAGTACATTCGGCACGTAGTTTGTGGTTTTGTTAATGCCTAAGCTGCCGTCACTGCCACTTAATTGCGAAGGATATCCATCTGGTCAATGTGGGCACTTAATGTCCGTTGGCAGTGACGACAGGTGAGAAGAGTTTTAAACGCTATGACTAATGTTGCTCTGTATTCTGCACTTTCTTCTTTGCGAGGTATGTATCCGGCTCGGCCGATGACCCCGTCATTCTTTGTTGCGATTAAACGAGCCAGCTAGCCAGTTTTATTGACCCCCGTGACTTGTGATTAACTGGGAACCAGACGTCTAGGACTCTAGAGGTTTCGTCGAAACACTCTTATCAGTTAGAATGGGTTACGCCCTAGTATACGACGCTAACTTGTGTCATGACCGTATGTTTGTCGTTTTAGCTAGTCTTTTATCTGCGCGCATGCAGCCCAGGGGCATAACGAGAAGTGTAAGCTAACATGCCTATGCAGTAGACGTCAAAAATCGTCAAACACTGATTCACATACTCAAACGCGCTGTTACATAGAAAGGACTTCAGACAGGCGGGGGCTTACAACTGACAAATGTCAAGCATAAATGCAACGTACTTCGTGCAAGGAACGAGTCTTATCTGAACGCCAGTCCAGGCCGTCGGTAGACGCGTATACCGGGGGCTATTTAGATTACGTAAGCAGCTCTAGAAGAGATGCGAGCACTGACCTCGTCTATTTCACGCTTTCTTCCTCCGCCTTGTCGCAGATGGCCAATTTACCACCCCACCTCTCCAAAATGGATGGTAGCGTTCTGTCAGCCATGTGTCATATCTATCCTTTACCCAGAGGAATTACAAGTGTGTAGCAGTAGACATAAAATCGTAAAGTTTTCTATTTCAACACAACAGTTAAGCTCAAATAGTACATATTTCTGCCTGAAGCAAGAGAAAGGGCGGCGAGGGTGGGCGGTTGATGCCATCCAGCCGCTTTTAAATGTGTCTCAGTTTACGCTCAGTTCAACACTGGATTTTGTTTGGGTGTGCAATTGCGAGCTTCGTAGTGACAAAGGATAACGTGATGCGAGTTAAGCCGTCCTCAGAGATTTCAATGGCGAACCGGACTTGCAGCTGGAGTGTGTCCTGCCCAGTATTGGCACAAGGTCGTCTACGTGGGTATGTAATCGTGACCTAACGTCTTCAGTCCCCGGATTGCCCTTAAGGCCACTCGCTGCCAGCCAAGTCGGATTCTCTCCGCGACAGGAGATGCCTGTCTGAGGAAAATCAAGCATATTGCGATTCAAAAAACTGTGTTGTTTTACCCTGACTGGGAAACTAGACTCTTATCTCTGTTACTGGCAGGTCTGCAAGGTTCTGAAGACCTTAATTCAACCAGCCCGTGTGAATATTATGCATATTCTGGTGGCTGGTTAGGTCCTGTTTGCTACCCAAGCTGTGGTCTCACTGTCACTGATGAGTGTGATTTCGACGCCAAAAAATGGTTCTCACACTTTTCAAAGAAGAAATGAAGGGAGAGGAGAGGCGAGAAGAAGAAGAAGAAGAAGAAGAAGAAGAAGAAGAAGAAGAAGAAGAAGAAGGAAGACTAGGGCGATGCCGGACGAGCGGGCGCGATCCGTTCAAACAGAACATATCTGTGAATATTTTTAGTGTAAATATTTCGATCACAGCCCATAGTCTGTGCCTCTAGCTCAGGAGCTACGGAATTCAAACCATCACGAACGAAAAAGTGCCCGTAATGTTGGGCCATTCACCACTGTTTTTTTCTGATGACCAAACCGAAGAAAGTAGTCGGATTGGGACAGCATCGGTAAGACAGTCACATAAACCGCATTTTTCCTCCTGCAGACATATGTGCGGATCGATAATTGTGATAGCACATGCCTGGGTGAATGGGCCGACGGCAAATGAAGAGTTGCGCTCTTGGCCGACGAACACAACGATTTCCAGCCCCAACTTGGTGAATCGGAAATGAGGCACAAATTAGATTACGGTGAGAAAGGCTTTCTGGAAGTCAGCCTACCTTTCTCTCCCCTCTTCCACCCAAATTGCACTGTCGTCCAACAGCACAACCAGACCAAGGTGAGTAACGATGGGGTTTTCTCCAGCGGGCGACAGGACATAAGACCGAAGTTTACGCTTACCACGACAAGCCTGATTCTACCTAACTGGTCGAAAACGTCTTCACTTAGAGACAGCTACTGCGCAGTAACTTTGTTTACTAATTTAAGCGTTCAGGGGGGATAGCTACTGCAGTCTGTGTAGCATTTGGGAACCACAGGGGAGGGTACTTCACCAGCTCGTACAGAATTACCTGGCCGCTGAGTGCGACTGCCAATCCAACCAACCGATTGTCCGTTTCGGAGCACATCACAGACCGCGGCCGCATTGTAGGAGTTGGGTCCAAGTACCCAGTGGTGTACTAAAATCCATGGCTCATTTACATGAGCACATTAAACGGAGCAGCGTTGCTTATTCCTCCAATCGTTGATGTGCAATTATGGGAGGTCCAGCATTGTCAACCTATGACGCAATGTAGTCGTCAAAATCGATGAAGGGCCAGCTAGGACATCCTTCCATCCCTCATCATTTCAAAAGAGGCACCTATTTTGAAACCGCCTGAGGGAGGTCGTAACTGTCCTGTTTGCGAAGCCAATGAATGGGTAAAGGTAAAAAATGAGACTCAGAAAAACTGTCCCTAATTATTTCTGAAGTCAAACTAGTCCTTTGGTTCCAGTTCAGAATATCCTGTCTTCCGCCATTCCCATTTTGCGTTTAAATATGTCAACTGGTTATTTCTGAGTTCTTCGTAAGGCCACGAATGCTGTGTGTGCCCCCAAAACGCGCCACACTCTAGATGCGCTGGACCAACACGGCGGCCATAACTGATTCTGGCAGGCGTTATCGGAACGCGCACCATAACAAATGGTGCGATGACAGACCCAGTTGTCCGCAGACTTCGCGCGCATTGACGTTTGCCGTCCCTCTTCTGCTGTTATTGCTGGTTAAAATCCTGGTCGTTTGCTGTGTGGACCAGGAAATGTGGCGTGGAACGCCAAGACGCTGGCTCGACCGTGCTATCCACCTGCGCCCTTTACCTGCCTCCGGTCTTTTTTACTGTCTTGGCACTGGCCCAATGTGGGGAGGAGGAGGAGGAGGAGGAGAAGGAAGAGGAGGCGGAGGCGGAGGAGGAGGAGTAGGAGGGGGAGGGAGGGGGAGGAGGAGGAGGTTCCCGTTCCTGCTTCAACTTTCCGTGGAGCATCGTCGGCAACGACAATTGAACTGTCGTGTGTGTGAGTGTGTGGTTCGCGCAGGTTAATGGCAAATGTATAAGAAAAGGGTAAGGTCGATTTTCAGATAGTCATTTTCATGGTTGTTCTGTACATTTTCCACTATACAAGTCTGATGCGTTTGAAGCCATCGCAGCGCGCTGACAGTAGCGGCTAGGAATACTGCTTACTAACTTAGCCCCTATCCAGTACTGATGATCGGTTCGCAGTAGCCCCCCTTAAAATTTGATCTTTACAAAACTTCAGGCCGACATCCGAGACCCTCGAATGAGAATGGTACACGCGAATCTCGGAATCAGGTCGTGTGCGACACGTGTACATGGTCTTTTTGCGCATGTCAGTCACAACACATTTTTGTTTGAAAGAGATTAAATCTAAAAAGAAGACGAAGGCACGATCACTAGGGCGGTAGCTTTATTGGTCTCAGCTTTCGAACTCGAACAGGAGTTGATCATGAGAGGGTGTTAGAGTGCAGCAACGTATTAAAATTTATACCGATTCAGACCGATTAAATATAGTCCGACCTAGTCGACGATAAACGTCTCTGCCAGACTGGGTTTGTTGGTTGGTTGGTGAATGGACGTCTTGGTGGAAAGCGGCAAGAAGAGCGGAGGACGCAGAGGTGTCCAAATAGAATTTCCGTAGCTCAGTGTGTTTAAAATATGAAAACAGTAAGGTTTGTTTTTGTGAGTGTTATTAGTATAGAGAAAACAGTAAATGAGATTTATCTAGCAAATAAAGCAACCGTGAAAGACACCAAATGATGGAGTTTAGTTGTTAGGTATGGCGTTTGAGAATCGAGATTTCTTAGCTCACATGCTGAACGTTCCCCCCGCTACGTTGCCGTTGGAACCATATATGTCACGGTATTACGGAATAAGGACGGTCTATGTGTTACTGGATAAAGCTTTGCGGTCGCATAGGCCCCAATATTGCAGGTTTTATAGGTGTTGGCAGACTTGGTTCAAGATGTTGGGCCGACTGCATTAAGTCTTGAACGGGACCGATTCTGGTCAGAAGGTGCACTCGCATGGCGCAGGCGTGCACCCACCCGTCAGCGCTTTGTGTGTGCCTCGTGACATTAGCACACCGTAAAATAACTCTGACAAAACATCATGATTGACTGCCCCCCCCTCCGTCAGATGTCAAGTTTGCACACAAAGAAATATGCAATATTAAATGAGCAAGCCCTGCTGGTATTCAAAGACCGAGTGAATGCACTCAACACGGTAAATCAAAATGGAAAATCGATCGACAACTGAGTCATGCACTTTCCGAAACATAATGCGTACCTTCATTCCTAGTCCAACCACATGACACAGGTGTAACAATAATAAGATCATTGACCGCGTCAATGTGAGCGCAGCATTTTGTCAAATTTACTGCTATTTACGCTATATTGTGATGTGACGAACCTTGCTTAGCACTGAATATTAATTTTCTAACATCGACTAGATACAAATCATCACCATTAAATGTAAAAGTCAAGAACACAGAAAACGTACGCATTGCTGCTAAAATTCGGAAGAAAGCACGATATCTTTCAGTAATTTTAATGTCGCGCAATGATGTAACTTGTCTGGTTTACATCAACCTGCTAACCTAAGGTTTTAAACGTATTGTCGTTTAAAAACTAGTTAATTTACCGGAAGTTTAATAATGATTTGTAGTCAGCTTTTCATAAATTGTACTGGCGTAATGCTAAAGTGGAAGTCCTACCAGCTAATCGTAGATACTTTAGAAAAACGCAAATCTCGCTATCATACTGTAATTAACCAAAGAGCTGAGAAGCTTGCTGGATGAGTAAAAATATGTACTTAATTTGTGAAAGTGCGTAAGATATTACTGACAAAAAATGACTGATCTAATAGAACAGACATTTATCATAGCATTTTGGGCAATCTTCACTCCGAACTAACGGTGAAGCTTATTTTCTTCTGACAATTAGTAAGTTAATTTGTGAGACTTAAAACATAATTTCCCACTGTAGTTTCTTAAAGCAGGCAGCTGCAAGGCGTTAACAAAAGGGCATAATTCAAAGTCGGCGACGGCACAACAAGGAACAAGTTAATTTAGTAAGATTTTTGTATTTCACGGGGCTGACTAGATTGTCGCTATTAACTGTTTTTGTAGATCCTATATAAGAAAATATCTAAATACGGTCTGCAAAAAAACGAAAAATCCATTGATGGAGCTTCCTGCTGAGGTAACGGTATTTTGGAACTCCAAATTTACATAAATATCATGCCCATTTATACTGCTGCAAATACAGCTGAGTAAAGTATACTCGTCATCATTTTCCTGGCTAGATTTCCTCAAAAACAACATGATTAAAACAGAGTCGTGGTCTAGAGGACTACAGTTTAAATTTTATTGACTAATCATTACATTTTCTACGGCAAAAATATCATAAAATGCAAGTCTTCATATCTAAATAAAGATAGGTAGTTCACGTGCACACTTAAGTATTCAAACCGACACAAAAAGCACTTACAGCGTAAACATTTGAAATATTCGCATATTCCCCCGTCTTAGCAACCCATCCAACGATACCAACGCCAAATGGGAGCAATATTTTCCTTGACTGGGACTGCAAGAAACTATCTTCGAACGTTGACCGTGCCGTGACATCAAAAAGTTTGCTCGATAAACAGCGGTCTCCGGTCGAACTATCAACATCAACCATAAAAAGGGATGAACGATCTGCATTAAGTAGGACACAAACATTCCTCAGAATTTTAAAGCAGAGAGAAGTCAGGTCGGAATCGTTCCAGATATCCAAAACAAGGTCCTGCAACAAATCGCTGTCATGGAGATCGGCGATGTTGTTAAAAATTCCCGGAGCTTTATCGGCTGCCCGACAATCAACCGACCTGAAGCTTGAGAAGAACTCAACAAGGGACTTGGAAGGGGAAGTACGATCGGTCGGACCGCTTCCCACCCTTCTTCGGCCTACTTCATAGGCTGATAAAAAGGACTGAGAGCCGTCTTTTGCGAGGGATAGAATGGGTCTAAAGGCCACAGGCTCAAATTCGTGGCTACTTATTTTCCGCATTCGAGATTTCAAACGCGTAGAACGAACAGAGTATGATGTAGGACATGGTGTGTTAGAGCTGAACACACCGTGAGGGGCTGGTGAGATTGGTGGGTCACACTGGTTGCGCCTTGGTACTTGCGTAAATGTTTTATCTAATATATCTTTTGGGATATATTGTGATATATATTCCCTCACTAGATCCAAATGTTCATTGAGCCACATGAAGAGCTCTTCTTTAAAATTTTCTGAGTCCTTGTTGTGACTGCAATTCTCCATGCAGAGTGGACAGATGGAAGATCCGTTATTTTGGCATAGATCCTTTCTCTCCATGTCAGCCAATAATGAGCAAAAACATGATTGAATCCTACACGCGGAGAGTATCAGCTATATTGGTTTATTAAAACAATCTCCAAAATGACCGCCCTGTTATGCAGTAACTGACAGTTAAACATTTATAAGGGAGCAGGATTTATCAACAAACCTGAGAGTCTCGAGTGGGCATTTCACTATCAGTCGGACATAAGGTGAAACAGAAAGAGAGACGGTTAGGAGAACAAACACTTTATTGACAGCATGCAAACACGAGGGGTTACAAATTATCAGAGGAAAGTCCCAGCATCTTGAAACCGTACATTCTGGAACATTCCGCTCCATTGCGTGCCAGCTGTTTAGTGCTTTCTAGAGCGTTCCTATCCATGGCATGCTGGTTGCGAATTGGCCACCGCGCGCGGTAATCCCCGCGTAAAAGTCTGGAATGTTCGGTCGGCCAGTGATTAAACCACACGTGATCAAAGCCACCACACGTGCTTGGCGCTGAAGGGCACGCCGGTCGGCAGTTTAACTTCCCGCTTGTATCACGCCGCCGAATTTGTCGTCTGTTCAGCGTCTATGGTCGCTTCGACGCTCCATATCGCAGTTGCTGCTCTGTGATGCCGTGCACGGATTATAAACCAAAGCACAACGCTAAGGACATCAGTTCTTTTCTAGGAATGGATGGTTCAGGGACAGTCAGACTATGTGCTAGGCAATTCTTGGCGCTTTTGATTGCTCGACGATGAGCCAGATCATGTTAAATGAGAGAAATATTTGACAATTAAGGGACAGAGAATAAAGGGTGGAAGGAAAACATATAAAATACGGCGTAATTTGTGTTAGAAGGTGAATAACTTTAAGCCGCTAAAATGGTGATGTGAGCGTACAGTCGTCAAAGGGCTTTTAAAAAAACAGATGTCTAAATGCAGAAAAATAACGCGTGATGTCTGAATTGCCCTGTTTACGTCTGGACTGTTTATTTGAAATTTGATCATTGCCTAATTCATACTAGCCCAGGTT
Organism: Spirometra erinaceieuropaei; assembly: GCA_902702965.1. Taxonomy (NCBI): domain Eukaryota; kingdom Metazoa; phylum Platyhelminthes; class Cestoda; order Diphyllobothriidea; family Diphyllobothriidae; genus Spirometra; species Spirometra erinaceieuropaei. Next base: position 376,066 of record CACRXP010000485.1, on the reverse strand, counting down.
CTGTTAAAGTGAAATATGGTAGTTTCCTCAGATATGTCGCTCGCTGATTTGCAACATGCAAATCGCCTACCTGCGGAACTTTTCAGCTCGTATGGAGTTCTCACCGCTTTTATTTTGTCCTCAAAATTAAGTCTACGAGTATGTTTGCGTAGGCGGCGGATTGATACTGTTTCTTTTACTGAACGACAGACTTTTTGATCCAAATTTCGTTTTCTTTTCTGTTTTTGATTAAATATACTGAACGTGATGGAGCGCGGACAGATCCTATGGGCCACAGCGAACTCACAGATGGCTTCAACTTTAGGGTCGCTGGAATTAAATGACTTTCATCTAGGAAGCGCATTCTACCGACTTTTACCAAACAGTTCGAGTCGATAGAAGTGGTCTTTAATTTCTCTCAGTTGTAGAGCTCGGCCGACCTTTTTTTAGTCGGGATTAAACTCCACTGCAAGGATGAGTTTCTTGCCTATTAACAAACGTTCAGCCGCCCAGAGATTCTTCTCATCTGCTACTTTCGTCTAAAGTAGATTCACCATCGGGCGTCAACCAAAACCCCCCCTATCTGCAGCGGCCCCATTTCCATGTAGCGCTACATGGAACTGGAGCCGCTGCGCTTTTCAAATGAGCACATTTTCAATGAGTCGGTTGAAACTAGTCACCTTACAACGCCTTCAAGAAGCAGGGATTGCCCAAATACGGCTCCCATATTTACTAGGGCGCTTGATCTTAACAGTAAAGATTGGCCAATCCTGAAAGCACAACCGACCTCTAGCAATCAAAATGATGAACTAATTAATAAACAAGGGTCGAAACCATTCCGTTCCCGCGCCTGGCCACTCAGGTCTGACCTAGCACGTACTGTTAAATATCGTCGGTTCTATTCTGTAAATGCAATTGCTATTTGGAATAAACTACCCATGAGTGTGAAAACTCTGCAAAATTTTACTTTATTTAAGAGAACTATTACTCGATTTTTGCATTCAGAAAAGCTCC
>CACRXP010000485.1:363661-375016 GCA_902702965.1 Spirometra erinaceieuropaei | reverse complement strand
TAGAGGTCCTCACCTCAGCTAGAAAGAGATTATGCTCAGCCCGTTCTTGTGCGACATTGCTCATTCTTGACAAATTGTGGTTGGTGATTCATTTCAATTATGGCGGACGATGCGAAGGTGGTTTAGATAGCTTCTAATCAGCTCATACTGTCTGTTGAATGGGGGGAGACAGGAAGGTCTGTTTGCACAACTGTTATTGGTGGACAAGAAGCAGTATTTTCCGGGAGTAGTCTTACTGGATGTCAACCAGATTGAACAGTTGTGGCTGACAACAAGGCGAAAAGAGTGGCGATTGGGAACCGCATGCTTGAACGAAGATCTCACAGCTAATGTACTGAACGTTGCTCTCGCTGGATCACAATTTGGAGGCGAATTTGTTGATGGAATAAGCAAATCGAGATAGTCTGCGTGCGACTAGGTCTGGTTCTACGGTTGCATAGGCTAGAGATGTGAGCTGTTATATCACCGGCGGACGAACTTTGCCTGAAGCACAGGGTTGGGCGTGTGGAGATGGATATGGAGGAATTTGAAGGAGAATGATGTTGCACTGATGCGTGCGTTCACAGCGTAAGCAATTGTCAAATGCTTTGTCAGCACATGAAATACTACTCAGTACATTTGGCATGTAGTTTGTTGTTTTGTTGATGCCTATGCTTCTGTCACTGCGCTTAATTGAGAAGGAGATCTGTCTGGTCAATGTGAGCACTAAATGTGTGTTGGCAGGCACGACAGGTGAAAAGAGCTTTAAGCGATAAGATTGCAGCCTCTTGTGCATGAACTACCTGTATCTGCTTTTGCCCCTGACGATGTGATTGAGCAGGAATCCAAAACGTCAGGCGAATAGAGTTCGTGTCCCAGCGATTGTGTCACCTTCTTCCGGCTATGACGAATGCTGCGCTGTATTCAGTATTTTCGTCTTGCTGATGTATGTGTCCGGCTGGGCGGGTGACTCTGTCCTTTTTTGTTGTACTTGAACCAGCCTGCTGGCCCGTTGTATTGACTCTCGTGACTTGTGATTAATTGGGAAACAGACGTCTAGGGCTCTTGCAGTTTCGTCAAAACACTTTTAGCTGTTAAAATGGGTTAGGCCCTAATATATATCACTGAGTTATGTCATGAACGTAATGCTAGTCTTTTAAGCTAGTTTTTATCTGCGCGCATGCAACCCGGGGGTTATAACTGGAAGTTCGCCTGGTGTGTGAGTATGTCCGGGTTTACATGCCAGGTAGCTGTCAGAATAGGTTAGACAGCGTATCAGCTATTCAGGCGTGCTGTTAAATAGAAGGGATATCAGGCGATGGGTTGAAACTCTGACAAGAATTAAGCGTTTCGTTACATTACAACGTTCTTTGCGCTTTGTGCTCTTTTAATTGAGAACCTCTTTGAGGAAAAAATCCAGTTCCTTTCCCAAATTAGCCCTTGCGTAGCTGATGAGAATTAAAGCATTTTGCTTGCTTTTTCTAAACCCAATTTATTACTCCCATGATAAGAGCACTTTATATTTTCGTAGTTTTGGAATCTTCGGGCTCTGGAATGTTTACTTGCATTGAAAACAAAACAAGTGACTGAAATTATTGCCAAATTTAGCCCCTTTTCTCATGCATTTCTGTAAGTCCCTTGCGTTACCTTCCCAGCACTATTTATGACTTCTCCTACTCCGGGGTACACATCAGCTTCTTTTGAGATGTTTTTAAATATATTTCTGATGACTCCATTTATAAAATGTGCAGGCAATTTTAGGCGCCTTCGGCGTAGAATCCGACCGTGTAGCTAGGAAAAAGACAATCATGTGAAGAGGCTCACCGACATACCCTGAATACAGGGAGAATATTGCTTTTTCCATTTATCTTTGGTGTTAGCCCGCACATGTAACGGTATCCACCCATCCACCCACCGACAATGACGCGGGTAAAACTGGAAGGCCTATTTCTGCCATATTTCATGTGACGGGCATTTGTAGTCCCCAAGACCAGGCTGCGCGCGCGTGTTCGAACCGCTGTCTACTTATTCCATGGGCATCATCCTCACTTCCACGGAGACTCTGGGAAAGCCATGTCAGACTTAGCACCGACTATTGACTTCTCATGAGTTAGCAATAGTCATGCCAGTGCCCTTGTCTCTCAGTGAGATGTGCAGGCTTAAGAAAGGTCAAAAACCTGATTTATACCTCTAAAATTATATAGCGGCATTCCGAACATATTCCTAAGCGAATTGTTCTATCGGGGCAAGACCCAATTTCGGACAATTGTTTCCAAAACGAATCGATGTCAGTAGAGACGTTGACTGTCTTTTGTCGTCTAAAAAGTCTGTGGTAACTTAGGCACTGATGTTCCTGAATTTTCGTTGTCTAATATGCGTGCATATGTACTTAGCCATCGCTGCGAACTCTGTCGCCGGTGTCAAGTCGGGCAGAAAAACTTATCATTTAGTTGGCATATCTGGCGGGCGTCGCTGCGACGGCTCAGGGTCGAACGCTGCGCGACAATACGGTGGCCATTAGCGGGTCATTGCAACCATTTAACGACCAGGGTGCAAATTTATGGCCTCAATATACTTGGATAGTAGCGTCCAATTGAGTATGAACAGCGGTTGCTCTGTGAGCGTCACATTTGGCTCACCTCACGTTTGAGGGAAACATAGGGAAAAGACTGTGCGCTAGGTTCTTGTCGCGTTCGATGATGATACTGGCGGCGACGGCGATGGCGACAAAGAGGAAGAGACAGATAGAAAACCAAGAAAACGAGCCAGAATTAATTAGACTAAAACGTATAAACGTCTGCCACGAAGATTAATTCACTCCGACGGAAGTGCATCTATAGATCGATATGCTAAAAAGAAGCACTGGGTAAAGCACAATAGCAGCCTTTTGTTACCTTTGACCGAGGCTTCAAGGAATGCCATTAGAATAGGTTAGGGAACAGAAAATTTTGTTCGATGCCATCTAAACGCCTCTATTGACTGTGTTTGACTCGAGTTACGCTTCGCGTCTGCCTGCTTTGTGTTCGAAACATCCCTTGGCTGACAACGGCATCCACCCAAAAACGACCACGAAAACTCTAAGGTTGACGTTTCTCCACTACCTAAAACGTGCTCTAGCAATTACATTCCCCTTCTTATTTTTCCTTTTATGTGCATTCTTTTCGTCGCGCCCAGGTTGTCTAACCTGCTCCACAACTTTGCCAGTAGAACTTCATGTTGTTTTCTTAGGTTCACTGTTTGACCTTATAAGTCGACAAACCGTATGCAAATTTTCGGGTGTCGCAACTACCAATGAAGTTCCCCTAAGATAAGGAACCTTCCTCTCCAAAATTGCCGGAAGTTGGATAGTATATTTTCGTCACATTAAAACGGCTTCAAATACGCCATACGGAAGTCTGCATTTCTGGATGATTCAAATCCCAAAAAGTAAAAAAATCGATAAACTTATTTGCTGAAAGACGAGGTTATTTTTAATAAGTTTCGCCCAAAGCGATAGCAGATATGTTCGCATAGAAACCCTACTCTGTAAACGAGTCAGACATACGTACGAGATTTCTTTTGAGCATATTTTGCCATGCTTGTTTTGGTTGTTGTTTTCTGTAACTGAAGAGTTAAGACTAGGTCGCTTCTAAGACTTTCTATTAAATGCTCGCTTCTTTCCCTCCTCTGGCATGTAAACCACAAGGTGTTCAATCGCGTCTACGACTTCACCTGGCAGGACGCTTCTCGTGATCCCGAGGAATTGGTGAAAGGCAAACACAGGTAATGCCAACTGAACTATTTTGTACATCCCCTGGTGGTCACAGTTAAAACACTTGACGACGATTTCGTACGCAACCCCAACTAGTCCTTGATGTAAGACTTGCCGATTTACAATAGTAGGCATGTTTTGGTAATGATGACACAATTGTAACGGTGATATTAACGATTAATTGGGATTTGGTTTTTAAGGTCAGTGTTTTAAGATTTGGGTCAGGGTTATGGTTTGAAGGTTAGGATTAGGGTTTTAAGACTGGCTTTAGTGGTTGAGATAAGCTCACAAAGACATTCATAGTGGGTCCCACGCTAATTGCCAGCTGCTTTCGGCGATAACTTTCTCTTTATTTTTCCTTTGAAGTAATTTTTAGGTAGTTTTTTGTGCATTCTACTTCTTTGTCGTTTCCAATACGTTTGTTTTTTCTTTCCTCGAATTTGAATTTATCTCGGCTTGCCGGCTGCATGCGTTAGGCTAATTAACCAATTTCGCCTTCTGCTCGTATTTCTAAATTTCGCGCTCGAATATTTACTGGCCGATGGCGCACTTAAAAAAGATGATGAAGTAAGCGCGATTAATGGCATTTAATCTCCGTAGAGTATGCTGCTCATTGCTTCATTTAAACCCACGTATTAAACCCCTACTACCAACATTCTTTTATTACAGAAGTCCTTGCTTGTCAGTTTGAGGGTGGGGTTACACGTGATATCTTTGCCGCCTACTTCACTATTGATAGCGTCCGCCATTTGGCAACTCTGAGCAAGCCACCTTGATCGCAACTGTTAATAGTAACTCCTGCTCCTCGCTCCCTCTTTCGTTTCCCTTGAGAACTGACATGCTTTAATACAATATGTCCTCAAAGAAGACTAATGGCTGTCTACGGGAAGCACTGCTACTGTAAGTCGTGAGACCCTATTGAAGGAGACAAGGAGACCTAAACTGCCGCGTCTGACCTATACGCATTGATTTTTTCGCCAACGCCACACTCCAAATCTGACCCACGATAACAGCAGGTTGGAGGTAAATGCTTATAATATTTGAATTACCACGCTCGGTCTCTGTCGGCTGCTATCAGGACTGAAGAGAGAGACACGATCGCTGGGACAAGAGCTTTGTTCGCCTGACGTTTCAGATTCCAGCTCAAACCCATCATCAGAGACAAAAGCAGATACGGGTGGTTCATGCACAAGGGGCTGCAGTATTTATAGGATGCAGTCGCTATGCTACCGCATACCCATGAATATTCACGGCTCCCCCTTTCATCAGGGATCGTTGCGCGTGGTGTAATGACTGTTTGATGGTCGAAGTTCGCGCAGTTGATTGCTGCAATTTCATCACGTGTGTTGGATGTTGGTGTGATGATTGCTGAACCATCTGACCCACCGACCATGGCGTTATTAACAGTGTTTACCTGTGCGGTCTCCCTGCTGTGCGGAGAAATGACGCTAGCTCTCATGTTGCGGCTCATTCGGCGAGATCCGGCCACACATTCAAATTCGACGAGGCCACAATTCTCTCTAGAGGTGACAATCGCGTGAGCCGGGAGCTGCTTGAGTCACGGTTCACTGATTCCCAGTCCATTAACAAGTGTAGCGACCTTGCCTTCCATAACTCCGTGCTGCGATTCCGCCTAGGCGGAGTTATCAGCCGCGCGGGGTCCGCACAGGTGAACACTGTTAATAACGCCAGAGTCGGTGGGTCACATGGTTCAGCAATCATCACACCAACATCCAACACACATGATAAAATTGCAGTAATCAACGGCGTGAACGTCGACCATCAAACAGTCATTACACCACGTGCAACGATCCCTGATGAATGGGGGAGCCGTGAATATTCATAGGTATGCGGTAGCATAGCGATTGCATCCTATAAATACTGCAGCTCCTTGTGCATGAACCACCCGTATCTGCTTTTGTCTCTGATGATGGGTTTGAGCAGGAATCTGAAACTGCAGGCGAATAAAGCTCTTGTCCCAGCTGTCGTGTCTCCATCTTCACGACTGTCTCCACGGACTCGTCTTTTAGCGTATATTGCTATCAGGACTATTCAAAACCGCGTAGACCTGCGTAAACCGCTTGGGTGTCGTTGCTGGAGAACTATGAACAGGTGCTTAACCTCGGACGCATGGTCTAGAACCTGCGGAGAGGTTTGAACTGCACCGAGCGACTACTAATCAATAAGTGTTCCTAAGACAGACAAAGAGGCTAATTGATATTTCTGACTTATCTGCGTAAGGCTAAAGGCCTAAACGGAATTGCCGGTATTGCGTTCTGCGGTCAGAGTATGCCAGTGAACATCGGCCCCATGTAGCATCTGCAGCTTCTATTAGCTCACTTGCCAGTACTAATGAATTCTCAAACATGTCGAGTAATGCTGATGTTCAGGAGTAAGTATAGTATGTACATAAGGCTTCCTACCGACACTTTGAGCAGTTAAAATTTAGTTTTATTCGAACAAGTTGAGAGTGAGCATCCTTCACCGAGGGAACTGAAATGCCGGAATTTTTTAGATGCAGATCTTGAATATTGGTATTTTGACGACCAATTTTGGCATAACTGAGTCGATGTACGAGAGATAGAGAGAGAGCAGGACACTTTATTCTGAATTTGTCATTCAAAATCGTCAGTCAGAATGACTCTATTAATCTTGGCCAAGATATAAATTTACGAATGATGCAAGAGGGAAATGGTTTGCATAAAACCGAATACATAGTACAGGAACGGATAAAGTCTCGCTTGCTGCGTTTAGCCTTCTTTGCGCTTAAGATCTCGTGTCGGAAATGGCTATTCAGAATGCTGATATGCCGACGTACGGCAAAAGATATGTCGGAAGCCACGGTGCATGGTGCGGGAGGATTTCGCAGCAGTTAGTTAAAAGTGAGGGGGATAAACAATACCATTCTCAGTTCGGTCAGCACATTTCTTGATACTTGTGAAAAGTTGATGTATTATAATATCGATTAGAAACGCATAAGAAAGTGCGGCAGCAGAAGAAAGCATTTGGAGGACTCGTACCTTTTTTAAGCAAAACATAAAAGGTTATTGAGGAAGAATACGTAATAAAAGGATGAACAGAGGCACTTTTAAACCTCTTAATATCAATGTAGGACCAGTAAAAACTTTGGAAGTTAGGGAAGTCTAATAGAGAGAACAGGCCTATTGTGAAACAGGTTGCGTTCTGTACACCCCGAAAGCATGCCTGGTACTCTATCGTTTCCAGGAGATGCCCTACTTACACAAAGGCAAATCTCGCCTGGATTTGATGACCGCAGCATTTATGCATATGGCGAAAAACGAGCAAAAAGATGCGAACGAAGGCGTCGAAGAGGAAGACTGACGAGGGTGTAAAAAAAGGGACCCATTTTTTACCGTTTCATCAACGTCGTCACTTTGGCGTTTGCTGGGATTTTTTGTTAGCCTTAGGCGTTTTACTCTGTTATTTTGGTGAACATCTGTATTTTTGAATCTACCTTGATTTCCGCGAGTAACCTTGCGTTCTCAGTCATGCTTTGCCATGTCGCGTTATCTCGATTTTTTGACTTCCTAAGACAGAACCTTCCTGTCCTGAGGAACCGATTACTTGTCAGATAAGCGGTTGGTGTTTAATGTTTTTTCACTAGGCTAGAGGGAAGATAAGGACATTTTGTCAATTTTTTTCATTCCTACAGAGTGAGGATTACGATAAATCCGTGCAAACATTTTACGGATGTCCGTAGTCCACTTCCTCGTATAAACATTATTGGAGCTACCTGTATTCCATAAGTACAGAATTTGTATTTTATAGTATTGTAGTTTTTACTCTAATATAATATGTGCATCTTACGGATGCAGTGTTCATTTCAACAATATATCTTTTTACTTAAATTACAATAAGGTAGGGTTAATTGGTTATGATTATTCAATGCAAACCAAAGATATTTCGAACACGTCAGAATACCGGCTTGTGGATACGCTTTTTTCCAGCAGCCCGCATTAACTATGATTGGCAAGAAGTGAATACCTAAGTATTGGGATTTTTCCATCAATCTTCGACGCCCTTATAAATTTGAATATTTTTACTGCAAATGTACACAAAAGTATGTTTTCTTTTACTCATATAATAGTTACTAACATCCTTAAATTTTATGCTCGAAGGAAAGTGCTTTTAGGTTTAAATGTTTTGAAATTATAAAATTTTTAAACTGTGAAATATCTCTCATATAGCACTGTATCTGCATTTTAAGTAATGCTACTTAAGCGGAATACGACGTAATTCACATCTATTGCAAAATTTGATAGGCCCTATATGGCGTTTTCTTAATGCAGAGAGAAATTCATGATTTTCTTGACGCCCAACATATTCAGTATATAGTTTGGAAAACCCCAGCGCAGACACAATTGTTGGCCAGTTCCAAAAAAATTGGGAATCTTTACAGCAAAAGACACCATTCCGTCGGGCATAAAGTTTGAAGACTAAATATGCTACCAAATAAGTACAAGAAAGCACTTTTTGCACGCATGATATAATACATTTGAATTTCTCGCAATACCAAAATCAATGCAAAAGACATATTACTTAAACATTCGCCTTTTCCCTTGTGGGGTTATGTGCGGGGTCGAGGAGAGGCACATTCAAAGGCCGGCATTCTGACGTGTCTTATCTATCTAAGGTTCATGCGGCACGGTAACTTATAATGTTAGCCACTTCGGAATTTTAGTTCTGACTACAATGGAATATGTCGTTTTGCGATTACAGTGTGATATCTAACTACGTTCGTCTTCTTATCCGTACATCAATGACTACCAAATATTTCTAAAATTTACGTGCTACCTAGTTATTCGCATAATGAGATGAAAACACGATAACTGCCAGCGCCAATGTGTTTTGCGATCAGTTTTTCGATTAAGGTCTTGAGTCACATTTTTCCGAGGCGGCTATACCTGGGGAATTATTCATTTGCAGGACTAGATACGTTCAATAGACTATCACGGAACCATTACTCACCTGAAGTTTGCTTTGAAACTCCTAAGACAGAAAACGTCTGAAAGTCGTTCTTTAAAATAATGTTAAAATCAAAAAATGATGGCTCTGTTGAGCTTTTGCGTTTTACGCATCTCATCTATCAGAGAGGGTGTCGCAAATGAATGACAAGTCTTCACAACATACATTATCTAAATAAGTATTTCTTGTGGCTGCTACATGAGTATGTTATGCATTTTGTTTCGACTTAGATTTTTAGAAATTGACTTATTTCGAATTTGTGTTGAATTTTAAAAACGCACATCCTACTTGGAAGGGTTTGTAAGTGGCAATACCGCGCCATTTGAATGACTAACAAAAACAACCACTCAACTAACCACTGGCTAGCATCACTGTTTGTGCTTCAGGGTACTAGAATGTATGCTAGACAAATATCTGTTTTTAGCAAACATCAGCCTAGTTGTTTTAAATATGCTTTGATTTAGTTCATCAAAGGGGCATATTGCTTTAATGCAGGTGACCCAGTAGCTTTTCATTTCTGTCTGCAAAACTAAAGCCTTATGTTCTGGATAAATCAATTCTAACGTGGGGACTCGCCTACAATTGTATTTGTTAGCCTCACGTATACTGCAATTCGAGTCGTCTGTTAAGTATTTAAAGTAGAATCTTCGATGTTCCACAACGTCCTACTTTCCCAGCTTACCATCCCTACTTAACAATCATGTTTTCTTGCTTCTTGAAATTTAATTACCTCATTCGAGAGTTTTCAATGCGTTCTTTTTGAATTTATAGAGTCGAAGACGCGCGCTTCTCCATCAACCTTGGAATTACTAGACACGTCGCCGAAACTGGTGAAGTATGTCTGAGGTTTTGGTGCTCTTTTTGCTGTTCAAATATTTTTTTTGCGGGTACGTTTATTTTTGTAAACTTTGTTTGTCCCACGACAGGAACTTTAGAAATTTGGAAAACAGTTCTAAGCGCAGATCCTGCGTAAAACCTAACCATTACCTTGCGAGATGGGTTATCATTTAAGTGTCTTAAACGGTTGTAATTGACGGCGGTTTACATCAAAGCCAATATATTGCTTGCATTTAGTGTGTGCAATCATCAAAGTGTACCTTAATCCCTCCAAGTCGAGAAGCTTCCGTTATCAAATCCAGCAAAGCATTTTACTTTCGTCATTTCAGGCGTCTAATTGCGATTTCTACTTAACGTTTTGTGTTTTTGTGCAGGTAACAACTTAGACTGACTAGTTGCTATGGCAAATAGCCTTATAGCTTCCCAGAAAACATGCAATCTCTGCCGGACTTTTGTCAATTACTCTAGTCTGCTAGTTTGCTATTCAAGACATTCCATTGAGAGTGTCGGATTGAAGTTTAGAATAAACATTTGCTGTTCCTTTTATCCTCCTCCTCCTGAGTTTTCGCTCAGAACCGATGGCATAGCGCGGACAAAGTGCATGTAATTCTGAACGCCCGAATTTTATAATCTTGATCGTGTTCACTCGTAAGAGTGGTCTTTGTGGTTTAGTCACATATAAAAGGACTATTGTCGCGCACATTGATTAAACTAACGTGTCTGTACGTGCTGCCACATTGTGCTCATATCACGTAGCTCATATATTTGTCGAATTGTGTAATCTTAACTGCCCCCTCCTTTACTTTTTGTCATCCATCTCAGTCCGTATGCTCATTCCCTAACTACTCAAATTAAGGAGAGCGTCAGATGTCTAAAGCTCAACGATTTTCCTTCATACTACCCACTTCAAATACGTTTAGCCTGCAGCACGCAAAATAAGAAGCTGAGTTTGAACTTTGTGACGTTCTGCCTTTTGCTATTACTGACTCGGTTTTCTGACTGAGAATTTCGGGACACAACTGCTACATTTTACAGACGACTGAGTCGTTTTTTGTACTAATGCCTGCCCGCAAAGTTTTAGCGGCAGAATCATTTGGTATGCATATCGAAAATTTGCGCAGCCTATTAGGTTCGGTATCCCATTTACGTTGGAAAACGCTATGCGCTTAAGAGAGCAGAGTACCTTGTGATGTAGAAAACCTCACTTGTGTGGTCTGCATAGGCCATTTGTGACGAGTATACACGGTACTTGGTTAACGAAGAGAAACCACGAGCCTACGGCACTGCGAATAACAAGCAGCCTTTGGTCCGAGGATGACCAGTGTTCTGACTCCAAACGAGCGCTTTTTCACTAGTTGAAATATACATAATCACAACAGTCACCAAAGACGATAGTATATGTATTATTAAAAATAATTGTGCACCAAATACGAGAAGCTAGGCGAGGAAGCGATTTCAGACTTATCAGCCATAGCATACAAGTTGTTTCTAACCCCAGCTTTCGACGACCTGGTATTCGAATAGATTTCGTTGATCATTAGGCGTTAAGTAGTCAACGCTTTTCCATTATAACTACTTAACGCCTAATGACCTTGTTTCCTTGGCTGTGATCTGGAATGTTGTCATCATACGATTACCTGTAAGGGCTCCAGATTAGGCCCCATGGAACAATCGAACGAACATTGCGTACCGTTCAAATTACATTTTCTAGTTTGTACATCTTCTAGAAATTATATATATGGAGGATGGGCATCCGAAGAAGATTAATGTGAAAATAATAAGCCCTTTGGGAAGGCAGCAGA
>CACRXP010000485.1:329907-361280 GCA_902702965.1 Spirometra erinaceieuropaei | reverse complement strand
GCACAGCACTAATCGGGCAAGTTTGCCCTCTTTCAGCCAACTATATCCCTGCCCACCATCTTAGACCGGAAACACAAACATGCGCTCACAGGTGGAGCAGCTGGTCCAGTCCTAATATTTACCAGAGTGACCACCGATAAATACAAGGGAAAGTAGAGTAGCCATTGCCAGCCTATAACCTATCATGATCAGCCATCCAAAATCAGCCCAAAACTTGCAACTCCTGAAACTTGAACCAACGCTCTGTTGGTTAGAAGTCCAACACTCTGACCACTAGATCACGAGTTCGCACCCTACCGGTTGCGATCGGGTATACTAACTGCACTAGACAGTGCTAACGGATCGCGTTAAAGGTCCTGCTCGTCCCGTTGTGCATATGGGGTCGATTTGGAGCCCCATAGGTCCTAAACGGGACGGGGATAGTAGTTCCCGTAACGTGACCGATGAACTCTTTCTCACACGCTGTTCATTCGGGCTCATGACTGTGTGATGGAATGTTGAACGAAATGCTTAATGACGTGAAACCTGCATTCGAATCGCAAATTATTAAAATCTTGACCTGGTTATGGCTGACTGTCGATGGCTAATTATTTAGAAATGGCCACCTCAGTCTTCCTTTTGCATGCCTATATACTTAGATATAGTTATTTGGAAACGAAATAAATATTATTATGAACATTTTCGACACTTCTCCCCTAGCTCATCATCAGACGTTCAGGCAGTGTGCGCAAACAGTCTTTAACCGCGCTTAACAAAAGATTCTGTGGTTGGTCGAATTTGTGCTAGCAGAGGTTCGCTATTTTCATTTACTCTGCGGGTACTGGCTAGAAATGAGGAGTTTCTTTGGATAAATTGAAGTCGTACTCGTGACTTTTCTGGTTAATAACATCAAACTCGTCGTCAAACGAAACAGTGAGGTGGCATCATCACACTAGAGCGTTTAAGGTCACAACGTTCAGACAAAAACTGCACTTGTACTTTAGAGGGTGAGCGCAGCGTTCCGTTCGACTACAGAGAGGGCGTACGCTTCCGACTTGTCATCCCGTAGGGGAGAGGGAGAACCGTTTGTTGAGACTGTAGACGTCTGGATGTGGATTAGCAGTGGTTGATGGACGACTGGCGCATTAGTCAGTGAGCCGCGTGCGCGGTGCCTCGTAGTGGGCGTCCAGGTTGTCAGGAGGGTTGATATCGTTCGTGCTGAAATGTCCAGCCTCGATGAATTATCGCTTGAGTTTTGTGTTGATTACGGCGACGACCTCAGCATCATCCGGATTTGATCGGTACGCACTTTCGTGTATTGCGCAAATACCACAGACACAGGGTTTTACAGACGGACAGCCAGCAGGCATCTGTTAATACGAGTGTCTTTGCGTCGACTCTCAAAGCCAACATTTAGTAGGTTACGGAGTTCACGAAACGATACCTGCACTTATAAAATATGATATCGGTTAGAAAGGCTTGCCGGGACGGCATTTTAAAACTGAATTGTATGAAGAATACTCCCATAACATGTTAGTCACACCTGATTTTCGTCCTTTGAATGCGTATCTTTCCGGCCGCTTGCAAAAAGCCAACTTAGAGTAGTAGACATTTAAAAAATAAATTTTGTTGAATGATTTTCTGTACCCTTTTAAATCCAAATATACTCTATAGAAAACATGAACAAAATATGCACTTTTTGTTCAGCTTGAAGCAGACAGCGCTTTCATCAACTTTCATGCGCGGAAAAAAGATGGCGGACTGTATACAAAATTATTATTACGACATGTTGGAGACCGTAAAATGTCTATTCAACTAGCAGCTTATCTGTCCGTTTACTAATGCTGCTTATGAAATGCGAAACGTCCCAATCGATTGCAAAGTTTTCTTTCTGACAACAAAGAGGAACCATTGTCTTGCTTGAAAGGAAAGGGCATAAATTTTAATCCAAAAACCCTTAGTGTTACTGCAACGGTATTTTAAGTCCAAAAATCTTCAGATACATAAAAAACTTTGCACCTAAGTACATACCAGTTTTTCAAATAGAAAATTTTAAGATGCAATCCGCGAGAAAATGAGTACAGAGAAGGTTCATTTTGTGCACAATTCATGTAAATTTATTTGGATTTATAAAGGACGGATACATACTACCTAATTGGCCATGTTTGGCGAACACGATTGTTGCCGGAAAAACGAGCAGCCAAACGTCGACATCCTATTCTACTAAAATAGTTTGTGATTACTTTGCATGATAATCAACATTGTAATACTACCCAAGTAACCTTTTAAGCAATAAAATATTTAAGAGTTTCGTTTAGCATTTTATGAGTGACCGGTCTCATGAAATGTTGACCGAAATTTTGAAATGCGTTTTCGATTAGGAAGGATTACCTCGGTGGAGTTGTAATATTGATTATCATGCGGCAGAGTTTTATAACATTTCTGACTCGCCAGGATGTCAGCCATTTCTGGCTTATAAGTCGTCATCAGCCAGTCATATCCAACCCCAAGTCTTCAGATTCCATACCCGAGGAAGGTGTATACTTAGGTGTTGAAGAGGTACCCAATCTCCAAACAATTTTTTTCGCTTAGCGATTTCAGTCTACAGGTAGCATGCTTTCCGCGCAAGGAAAATCACATATTTCTCTATGCTTTTATAAAGATACCATACAGTGTTTGTACAATTTTGCAATGGATATGGACTAGGTTGTTCATTTCATGTGGGGCATTAGTAAACGGACAGATACGATGCTGCATTAATGGACTTTGCACGATCTTAAAAATCTCATGATTAGAAACTTTTTGAAACCCAAAGTTACAATTTCTTTAGGAATGAAATGTGACGACAACGCAATTCCCCACCAAACGAGTAAAAGAAAGCATATTTTTGCGTGTGCTTTTTGTCGAATGTATTTGTATTTATAAGACCATCGAAAATCAATGTGAACATACATGTTGTTTAAGTAGTCGTTTTCATGCCGAGTGCAGTTTCTAAAATAGGTCAAAAAGTAATGCGTTCAAAGGCGGACATCCCGACGAGTCCGAAATATTATAAGATCCTGACGCATGATAATCAATATTACGAACTTACCTAGGTAATCCTTCCTTATCGAAGACACATTTCAGAATGTCAGCCAATATTTCATGAGATTGGTCATTCATTGTACACATAGGAGCTGCTAGCGCAGGGGATGTCATAATTAACGTTTTTCTGTAGCTCCATAGGCATGAAATTTCTTACTCAAAAGAGTGCGTCGGGTAGTAACAGCGTTAGCTCGTTGATTATACTAAAAAGGTTTAACTTCCGGGCTACTGCTTTAGATGTTCTGCTGATATAAAGAAGGGAGAAGATTTTTTTTCGGCACTATTCCTCCGCTGGGGCTTCAACTTGTTGCTCTGTCTAACGCTTGAGGTAGTTAACCACAAAGCGGATGGGATATCCGTTAGATGGAAAGAACTCATACAGGCAAGCCAGTGTTTTTAAGCAGATTATTCCTGCGTTATAACGAATGCCCTGTGAATAAATTTCTGGACGCAATCTCCTTTGTGAGTGACGGGATGTCTGCTCTCATAAGTTGGGAAGATCCTTTGCTTTTAACGCCTGTCATGGGAGTACCACTGCTCAGTCTTTGTATGCCCACATTCAGGAACGGTGGACTGTTTACTGTTTTCTCTTTTTCAGTGCGTTTATAGTTAAAAGGGCATTATTTAGTCTTTGATGTTGCAGTTTTAATCTTAGTAACAGAAACATGGGCAGTTGCTCGACGATTATTTGTTAACTAACAGCCACCTACAAATCCTCTTGACTCGAGCACACAAGACAAAGTGGAAAACTTGCATCTCGTCTTGTTATCAATGTTCTCATTAGTGGCAAATTGAGGCCAGACGACGCGACCTCGTCAGTACACCTTTCAATTATTCGCACTCACTTTAACTGAAGGTGACGAAAAATTTCAGACAATGATTTGAGAGCGTTAAGATGCCTCGCCTTAATTTTTGTTGCAGGCTTTGTTTTTGTTTTCTTCAAGTCGGGATAGCGTGATTTTAATCGCGACATGTTATGGGTTCTAGACGAAACAGGCATTTATAATATACTATCCCCGGAGATCAACAAAGAGATAGCGGCGCTCGAGGACACTCGCCGTCTAGAAAGAAGGGTGAACGTTTATGTAATATTGACTGACGCCCTTAAATATGCTTTTAAAGATGTAAAGTAAATAGGATTAGAGCACCAGTGAACAAAGTATATGTTGAAGGAATATTTCCCCGGAATGAATTTAAAGCAAGCAAGGACAGCAGAATTTAATGGTTCCACAAAATTTCGCGACGGCTTCTCTACTGCTCACTTGTTATTTCTGTTAAGCAACGACCGGCAGCAGTTGAGAAGCCGTCGCGAAATTTTGTGATACCATTAAATTCTGCTGTCCTTGCTTGCTTTAAAGTATATGTTCTCAAGCCAATTCTTGCCGACTCTCGAATAGCATCTTCCTAAGTCAGCTTTGACGCAATTACGTAAATAATACACAATTTCCGTTCATTTTCAGCGATTATGTAAATCAGTACGATCGTCCACAGAAAAATAAGCAAAGAGTGCACTTTGTAAATTTGTTAGGGCATTAAGCGAAATCGCTCAAAATGGACGGAAAGTAATTACATTGTCGCTAGTGACGACGACGTATTTTTTAATCATCAGTACTGTATTCATACTTACTATATACCCTTGAAATATTCTTTAAGGACGTCGTTTCATATTTCATAAATGCAGACGTTTTTCACTAAGGGGCGATAATCCTTGACGGCCGATATAACATTTCGGACCTGGGGATGGGGTTACCAAAAATGCCAGTTTGAGCTCCTCTGGAAAAATGTACTCCAAAACGCAAATTCTTGATTACATCGCCTAGTTTCGTCACGCTGCAAGTAAAAAAAACACTCCTAGAAATATCTTCTGCTGCAAATCACAAGTTCTACTGCATCAGCTAGCCGCATTTTTCGTTTACTGTCGTCTGAGAGAACATGGATGAATTGTGTCTAAATCGCTTAGATTGTTATGTACGCTTGGAGAATGGATTCAGTGGAACAGTCTGGCAAATTTGCATCATAGGATTCTGGTCACCAAAAGTCCCTCTTATTCAAATAGGGAATTTAAACTTACACGAAAAGGAAGACAAATGATTGCGTGCGCGAACACCCGCCTGAAGTACCGGAATGTCCACATGCTGAGGAATCCACTGAAAGACACTAGTTTTGCATATCAGCCTATTAGCATGTTAATTTGGCATCAAATTCTGCTAGTTTACTGCTCGCTGGAGGTGCACCTTATTCTAACACACACAGGGTGTCTCACAGGGTACACAGACGTGCAAATTATGGGCTTTTAATTAGGCGACGAGGGCCTATTCACAGTAAATTGCGAACAGCTCCGGAAGCGGCCAACAGGATTTGATTAAGAATAAATACTGACACTAGAATTACGTTGCTCGTAAATGAGATTTTTTAAAAAACAGAACTGCTCAAATAATGAAAATGTCTCCCAGCTAGGTCAAACGATTTTTCGGAAGCACGCAATTCGTGTCCTTGCAGGCGACTGAATAATTGAAATAGCCTAAACATAGTAAGCATCTCAAATAGCCTCAAATAATTCTAGAGTTATATGTGCTCCAGGATTGAAGTGAAACATGCGTAGAGCAATTGCTTCAGGTTTATGCTAGTCAGTTGGGAGGATATACGGGTCTGGGAGTTATATATCTGATGTTGAACTATTGCTTATGCTGGATTTTTGGGTGACGAGGTTGCAACGTTAAATGTTTTCACAAGATGCCATGTAAAGTGTTTGATTAGGGCTGGTAAACTTAGACAACAGTCAGCAAATGCGGTCATAAGAACACAACGTCCTGCGTATGAGGAGAATTTTCCTTACCCAAAAGGTTCATTGGTATCCTGGTGACGCTATGTCCGTCGAGTTTTAGAGGGTCCCTGAATTATCCGTGAATAGCTTTCCGTTTTCGGAGTTCTCAGTGGTCTACTCAAAACGGTAGCTTTTATTTATGGCTATAAAAACTCCTAGATGTAGACAGCTTTTGAACACACTCGTCTATACAATGCATTCATCTGCGTTTTTTCTCCAGATGACAGTTTTTGTCAGATTCAAATGAATTTCCCCTTAGAAAAGCAATTTCCTAAATGAAAGTATTCGACTAAACAGCCCTTGATAAATTGTCAACTTTCTTGAAAAATTCCTACCTCTAAGATATTTGGCTGGCAAGGTTCTGATATGAACGTCTCATTTTCCACCTTGTTTGAAGCCACAAAGGGAATTAAATGAAACCTTTTGTGCGTGCATGCGATCTGTTGGCCGATATTGAAATTTTTCCGCCACAGACAAAAAAACTTCTATTTCGTGAATGCTCCTAAGTCTGCAACAGCGTGACCATATAAACGCTACAATATTTCACAAGAAATTTGAGAGTATTCTTTCTCGATTGGAAACAGAATGAAAATAAGTCGTCTGAAATCATACCGTAAGGGACAATATATTTCAATGACTTTTGACTGTGGAGGTTGCGCATAGCATATTTGTATCCTCCTAGAGATTGCGATTGTAGAAAAGGAAGTCAATTTTATATTTTCATTGCTTTAGGTCACGATTTTGCGCAGTCTATCAACTAAGAATTTTGAAGAAAAACAATTTACATTTTTCTAACAATAATATGGCTATGTATTTATTCTCCCAGCTGATTTATGTCTACATATATATCGGGTTTCGAGTGGGAGAATGTAGGATTCGCAAGCCTTTCTGGTTAGGACTGACGTCTCCTAGTGACAGCGTATACGGATGTGGTCTACGGAAAATATAATGTAAATTAACCGCAACGGTGGTATACAGTATGGACTGAAATTTTGAAATTTGTGTTCGGTTTGAAAAAGTTACCTAAGTACTGGTGTACAGCAGAATGCCGCCTTTGAAGGAGTTTATTTATTGGCCGCCTACAGAACCTAACCTCGTTGAAAAGTGACTGCATATATATCATGCATTTTCCCTCTGATTTTTGGTGCTCTTATAGATTTAAGCACATTATATACAGAAACGAGCACCTGAAAATTCTTTTTCGCACTTATTTAGTGTCAAATTACGTCTTCTTTAAATTCTGTATTTGCATAAAGGGTATTCTTGGTTTTCAAGTGCTGTGTAATTACACAATATTTTAAATTTATGAATTTTTCATTCACAATGCACTGCATATGTTCATTTTTCAGTGCAACTTAGAATGTATACAACACGGTCCACATTCATTGAACAATTTTGTGGACCCTACGTGACTCCTCCTAGTAGCATAGAGAAATACATGATTTTCCTGACACCGAAAATACACAACTTGTAGCTTAGACAACCAATGAACAAGTGAGACTACAGTTTGGATTAAAAATTGTTTGCAGAGTCAAACATATTTTTTGAAAACCGTAAGATACATTTTTTCAAGTACACACTTTGAAAAAGACATGATTCACGACCAATGGATACAAAGAAGGACCTTTTTACATGCTTTTATACAAGATAAATTCGATTATTCGGAACAAAAGGAATGCTACCTAAGTATTCTTTTCTTACAGAATGTAGTTTCTACAGGAGGCTATAAAATCTCTCCAAAGCCGGCATTATAACGTGAATGAAATATCCTGGGAATATGTTGCGAGGGAATTAATGTTACAACATTACTTAAGTAGTCTTTTTGAATCAAAACATATTCCAGAATGTCGTCCGAACTTTCGTGACATAGCGCAACTACTCTAGATTGTGAGTCGCATGGCCTGGTGGGTGCACAACGGTGATTTACGTAGGATTTAGGTTATAGTGATGGCAGGCTCGCATTTCATTCACTGCACTCTCAGTAGACGACGAAACTCAAAAGTCCGTTTACGCGTCGCACACTTGACCTGATCTACTCAGACATGTACCTGGCTTTGACGGGAGAATTTAGTTGGATCTCACTGACATGAGAGTGCTATAGAGATCGCATAAAGTAGGAGCTACTAAGTCTGTCTCTCAGTTCTGAGAGGACTGAGAAACCCCCGTCGGTTAGCAACCATCTAAATCACGACTATTAGCATCTTATTATAAATTCAAGCGCTTTTGATTTTTTATAATTAGGAATACTTTGGAGTTCCGTGGCGGGAGGTTGCTCGGACTCGACCTTACTTTCTTTTTCCTCTTTCATACGCCAGTCCATTTCCATGAGTCGGCTGTCTGGTACTGGTATTGGATGCAGTCACTCGGGCGGTCTGAAGGGTACGCAATGCGTGCCACCACAACCTCAGTTTGCGGCAGTAGTAAAGGGCTTGTGTGTAGTTCTCGCTGCCCCATTAAGACGTACATGAACAATCTGATTTCTGTTTTAGTTCAGCGCATCTACTGCGTAGCCGGTTAATTCAGCCTGTTAATACAGTAGCGCATAATCATGTTTTGCGTAAGACTATGGATTCTTTCCTTCATGCTTTAGAGCAGTAAATGTAATGACCATCTACCGAGATACCACAGGCTGACCGTCTATGTTTAGGTCATTGTGCCTTATCAGTTTGGTCACCGGTTGGTTTTTAAAAACACAGTGAGGTCCCTTAGGTTTTACAGAGACACGGTTAGGGCAGACTATGTAGCAGTGCACTTCATGCAGCCCCAAAAAGAATCGCGTTACTAAGTGCACGTGTGATGGCAGTTTTCATGGAGGACTATTTGCACTCATCAAAACGCCGCGAATTGGCTTTACATGCAATTGAGGATATAAGTGATCAGTTAGTTGATATAAATCATTAGTTATTTACGAATAAAGTGAATAATGTCCTACAGACTGAGAGCTAAGTTCTCTTCTAGGAGGATAATGCCGAATCTTAGCCCATTGTCTTTACCGAAACACAATGTTCGAGTTACCCTTGCATCTAAACACCTCACTTTCGCCGAACTATTCTGCGACTGGGTGGGTCATATAATTTGGCAGCGTTCAGCCCTTATGTTTTCATAGAAGCCCGTTGAAACAGCCTCTTCACATAACAGCCTGCAACCATATTGTAGGCGTGACACGCAGTAGTGGCTGATTATTTTAGAGATTTAGACATTTTGTCTTCAAATGCAAGAGCACTCCTGCCTTTTGTGGGATGGGCCGGACAACAGGTTTTGTTCATCTTGAGTGACACTGCCTGGATATAAGCAACATATTACCAAAGTAGGTTATGCCTACATATCTTAAGCTCCGCTGAGTAATATACATCGCATCTGCTCAACTGTTAATCTTATCATAATTAGCTTTTTCGGCGAATCAATTTTCCCGAGGAAGCCCCTATGTCACTGTCCACGAAGTACTGAAGGCCTATCTAAGACAACGAGCTGACGCCACTTCGCACATTCACTTAACGGTTTAAAACTAAAGATTCAGTCCTTGGTCCCTTTTTCGAAAACGTTTTGGCCATATTTTATGATTACACTGACCGGGATTCCAGTACAGAAAAACATACTTTCTCCTTTCGCGTTCTCTAAAACACGAGACTCTGCTTTCGGAATGAATAAAAACGGTTTAACATCCAATGGTAAAAGGGCGCTAACTGATCTTTCTTACGGAACTCACTCGTTCCGTTGTGCCTTGTGGGCTCTCCCTCGAGCCCAACCAGCAGCCGCACAGCAGCGCATGATATAGGCAGAATGATATTACCGACATCCCTCCCACACTGTTAGGACGCTTGATTTTATACTGACATGCAATAGTTACTTTGGCTTGTGAATTATTGTTGAATGTTTCACGGTTCCGCCCTCTCTGTCACTGTCCTGTCAAAGTAACTTTTCTTTCATAACTCAATGGAGAGTTGCTTATGAAATACTCGGAACACATGATACCCAGATAAGTTAATGGAAGAGAAGCGAGACAGGGCAATTTCTGAGTCTGACTGTTTCTTCGTCCGATTCTTCTGACCCTCTCAGAAACACATTGTAAAGGCTCGGAGATGGTTAAGTCGCTCCAAAAAGAATAGACTTCAAATCTACTCACTATCTGGCGGCAGAGCGTCTTATATGCAGCTGACTGAGTCATTCTTCAAAGACCACGTTTTCTGCAGCAGGCGTTAAATTCAACCGTTTGATTGGTTCCAGAACCTCACGTGGTCGAAGGCGAGGCTGAACGACGGCGAGGACATCTGAATTACATGTAAATAGCCGCTGTTTACAATGAAAGGGGCACGTGTTAGGTGATGACCTGTTTACTATTCTTTGCGCCGGCTTGATAGCTCGTCTTGTCGGAAGCTCGAACGATACACACATGCCCGAGCGCGATCGCGATTAAATGTTCGCCTGGAGTCCGCAAAACCAGTACACGAAAGCAGTCTGTTCGAAGAAGAAACGCTGTCAGGCCGAATTTGTGATGGTGTCGATGGTGCCAGTGTTAAGGTGACAGCGATGAGGAGGAGAATGAAGAGAGAGGAAATGTCTAGAGCCGTAGCAAAGATACGGAACCACACTGATTCTTCCTGTCTTCCGTCACGTGGGCAGGGTAGAAGTCAGCAGAGACCATCTTCCGCAAGGTAGCCTTGTCTTCCGACCACCCTTCTACCTAGGTGATCGCAATCTGGTGAAAGCACTCTCCGGCAATGGAAGTACAGGTTGTGCCGTTCGTTCCCGCCTATAAATATAGCAACAGCCAGAGGACCTTTGTGGTGTTTGAAGGCAAATAACAGAGATAATTGTTTGCCAGAAAAGCAATGTGCTACGTCACGACCTGTTGTGGAGTAGCTCGGTTGATAAAAGTTGAGCTTTTTCTGCCTTAAGGAATATTCGAAACTGGCTTTTAAGTACTAGCAATATGAGTTATGCAAACCATCGAGCATAAAGGACGACCTCAAAAATTGCTTAACACGACAAGGGCGCTGATTCGGTCATTTGACTTTCCTCAATAGCAATATATACAGCAGACCTGAATAATGACATGTCATGAGTTTTATAATAAAATCCCCGTAACGTGAAGCACGTTAACGCTGCATCCTATAAATTTTTACAGCTGTAAAGAAAGGACTGTTCTTAAAAGAGAGCATACATTGATTTATAAACTAATATTTGCTGATATGGAAATGGATGTTTTTACAGAAAACTAGATTTTCAGAAGACGATAATACTACAAATCACTTAGTTGGGACAATCTGCAAGATTGCATAAGGGAAAGACGCGCACAAAAAGGGAAAAATAATTAAAACACACTAGAGATACACGAATCAGTATTTTCTTGACTTTTTGCTTGTATTTGAAGGTGCATAATTTCCGCCAGAAATGGAGATCTGTTCAGTGTGATTGTTTAGCAAGGATTAAGCCTTTCTTGCATTGAGAGATGCTTATTTATCTTATGACACCATTTTGATGAATGTAGAGATATTCTCAATAGGACTAAAATCAAAATTGTTGACGAGAATAAAATTTGATTAGCGGAAAGGCCGGCTGCGGTCTTAGAAGTTAGATTATTATTTTTGTCAGATTATTATTCCTTTATGAACTTTATTGTGTAAGATTGTGGTATCCACGCGGTGTCACTGAGTGCAGCTGAAACGAAAGACATTGCTGGAGCCTGTCGTTGACCACCAGACTTCGAATTTAATAGCCATTCAAACCATTAACCTTCCACGGTTTTTGAAGGTTGCAATCAGCGAAGTGTGCTGTCTTAAAACGTTATTACCATATATGACCATCTGTGATGACTTCGCAGGCTCATCGAAAAACAAGCTTTTGTCGCAGAAGTAAATGCTCTCCCAAAAGTAGGGCATTTAAATGATATAATTCTTAACAAAAGAACATTCCCTA
Organism: Spirometra erinaceieuropaei; assembly: GCA_902702965.1. NCBI lineage: Eukaryota > Metazoa > Platyhelminthes > Cestoda > Diphyllobothriidea > Diphyllobothriidae > Spirometra > Spirometra erinaceieuropaei. Next base: position 349,477 of record CACRXP010000485.1, on the reverse strand, counting down.
ATCATTTTCCTACTCAAAACAACTTGCTCTTTTTCTTTTGTCCGTGAATTTCCGATTCCTGCGTTCCTTTCCTAATTATAATCACAGAGGACACCGACAGATGTTCCTCCTAAGTGGTCTCAGTGGGTATATGGTCGTACGTTTTAGTGTACGACGAATACGGTCGCCGCCGTGCTTAGTTTTGGACCGTTTCGATCCGCCCTGCTTCCCTCTTAGCACAGTTTTGTCATTAAGAATCCGCCACAGAGTGGCCTTACCAATAATAAAAATGCTTGCTAATGACCTCCGCGGCCATACATATATATACATACATATGCCATGCATACGTTGGAAACGGGACACAAATTCGCCTGGGACAGGACTCGCATTGTAGGTGTCTGCTCATCAAAAAAGGGCCGTGAATTTTTAGAGGCCATCCATTCTGATAGCGCATGCATCAATTGACACGTAGAATTGGATACGGTGTACAACAGCCTCAAGGAAAAGTGGAAAAGGCGTTAGGCAATCAGAACATTGCACCAACAGTAGTGACAAGGCAAAATCGATTTTTTCGGCGTGTTGAAATGTTAACTGTTTCGCACACTTACTTCACGTCTGAAGACGACTTGGGGAACCAAGATCGAAAATTTACAATAAGAATTGTTTATCTTTCCCACAAAGCTTATTTCTTTCGAATACATATGTATATACATATATGCTATATGCATATGTATGTAGTTGCTTGTACGTAGCAAATATCGCTATGGTAAAACAAAATGACTTCATATAAATTTATTATTGATTTGTGTGGCATAAACCGCTGAAAAGTTGCAAAACAGAATTTTAAAAACTGAAGTCGTCCTCTGTTTCTGAAAAAATGCGGTTCTTCATACCTGCCTTTACCCATTCTTCAAAGTCGCAGAGTGCTATATTACACTTCCAGAGAATACGTATTTTAAAATGCCTTGTTTATATTTAGGTTTCCTTATAACCCAATACATGCAAACAAGGGGTTTTGACCTCTGAAACTCAGTGCCATAGGATATTACAGCAATATCAATAACAGGTAGATTTCGTCCAAATCTGGCCTGTCATCATTTCATAAAACAGATATGAAGTAGACTCTTGTTTAGTCAACTGCTTTCAGCACCGCAAATCAATTAAACACATGAACACAACAACAGCGAATTTCTGTCATAATAGCGATTCAAATTTCCATGGTGACATTTCAGAATTCATGGCATCCACATTAAGTCTGGACCCAAAAAACTATTTCAAATCTCAGCGTATTTTGCAGGGACATGGTAGTTTCCTTAAAGTATTTAAATCTCAAAACAAAGGGGTACTTTCAACTTCCGGAGTCCTAGCACCGAAAAGATAGTCAGAGTTATTTCTTTTTAATTCTTCTTAGCATGAATCTCATCCTTACTGTGAAATTCGCATCAATAGTTGTCCGGCCTAATCATACCTTTCCGCCCCTTTATCCTATTACATGCCACAACAATCATGTGAGCGAATTTCAAGCCACAGCTTTCATCTGCTTTATCAAACTTCGTTTGAGGTAAACTGTGTAACTGGTACAAGCAAGACCAAACTTAAACTTTTGAAAATTACGACCTTTTCATCTTTTGTGTCAGTTGTTGAAGTGCACTTCTTCGTAGAATTAGGATTAGTGTCATAGTTTGCCGTTTACGCTTTTCTAATGAATTAGCTCAGATTGGATAGCTCTCGACAGACTCAGTGGGTTTTATTTCTGCCGCCCGTCGCCGTTCGATGATGTTAATTTTTTTCTCTATTTCAAGACCTTCGCCGAAAGCATCGTTCTTTGAGGCATGTGTTGAAACTGGTATAACCAGGACCACATTTCCTCATCACACATTCAAAAGAAAAGTATTGATAAAATGAGTTATTTATACTAATCAATATGGAGCCTTCTCCCGCATATCGTTCTACGCGGTAACTAACAATTTATTCTGAGTAGTTTTCAAGCCACCGCTTACAGTAGACATTTGTATTTTCGACTATTAAGCCTCTGTAAATTCAGTAATGTCTAGTCAAAGGACTGCACAAAAATTGATTTTGTAATAACCACATCAGTACGAGGTTGTCTTCTGGTCTATTGTTTACAGGGTTTGAGGTTCGAGTTTTAAAAAAGCAGACCTAGCTGCTCAGTTTGGTGCGCAACCTACGTTTTAAAAATGCTTAGTCTTTCCAACCTTGTTCTGCTAGGCCAGCTCACACAGCCCTTTTCTTTATAAATTATCTTTGTTATGAATTTTCGTGAGTACCTATCACATTGCATAGTCTGTACCTAACATTCATAGGGCAAGGACGTGCACATGCGCGTGACAAAAAATGTTCGTTCTTTCTTTGGGTACTAGGTTTGCTGAAGGCGCGCTTCCTCAAAGAGCATACTAGGAGGTATTTTCCATCAAATGAAGTTCAGGCGTCCACACCGCGTGGAAATGCGCACTACTTCAGTTTTTAGCTACTTCGCGTGTCATTTGGGCGTGTGGTTGAATGGATGCTCAGTCAGATGTCAGCAGGTTATTGTACATGCATTGTTTTAGGATTAAGTTCCTCATCAATTCTGCCTGGCGATGTCACCTTTGTAACCTTTTAAAGTCGATGTTTCATGAGTTTCGGCCGACCAAGTCCCTAACGACTGTGTGCTGCGTTGTGAGCCAACCCCATCATAAGCTAGCTAAGAGACTTAGGTAGCTGACGTCACTTCAGTGCAATCCTCCTGATGCGCTAAAAGTTCTGCCTTGGAAGACCGTCGGTCGAGTGGATACCTCAGTTAGCGTGGTCATTGCATGTACAGTAGATGTGCTAACTCATGAAATGTCAACTAAAATTTCGAAATGCGTTCTCGTTTCGAAAAGATAAATTAAGTAGTGTTGTAAAACTAATCATGATGCAGCATAAATCTATAATGATCCAGTTGCCTCAGGGTGTCGGCTTTCGAAAAAACTTATTTTCGGCTGCATGCAAAATCTATACTCTGCAAAAAATGACTACTTATTTCGTGTGCAATTTTCTCATTGATTTTCGATGCCCTTGAAAGTTCAATTATATTTCATGGAAAACATACATACAAATATTCATTCTTTTACTTATTCGTTAGAAAATCACGTCTTCTTCCAATTTCATACTCAACAGAAGAGTATAATTCGGTTTTAAAAAGTTTCTAATTCCCGAATGATTTTGAACCCGACCTGCTGTCACACTTGCATTCAGGGTTTCAAAACTACAAGCTGTATATTTTCCGTGTACGGAAAACCATGCATTTCTCTACGGTGTTAAGAGAAGACCATATGAGGTTCATAAAATTAAGCAGTGGATTTGAGCAATATTGTTAAATTTACAAGCCACATTCGTAAATGCAGATATATGACGTTTCATGAACGGCCATTTAACGGTATTAAAAAATCTCACAATTAGAAACTTTTTAAAACCGAATTATACTCTTCTGTTGAGTATTAAATTGGAAGAAGACGTGATTTTCTAACGAATAAGTAAAAGAATGAATATTTGTATGTATGTTTTCCATGAAATATAATTGAACTTTCAAGGGCATCGAAAATCAATGAGAAAATTGCACACGAAATAAGTAGTCATTTTTTGCAGAGTATAGATTTTGCATGCAGCCGAAAATAAGTTTTTTCTAAAGCCGACACCCTGAGGCAACTGGATCATTATAGATTTATGCGCATCATGATTAGTTTTACAACACTACTTAATTTATCTTTTCGAAACGAGAACGCATTTCGAAATTTTAGTTGACATTTCATGAGTTAGCACATCTACGTGGAGTGACTGGCTGGAGGACTGAGCATCAGACTTAATGGATCCTTCTTACTGTGCCCTTCATGGCCTGCCACGCACGTGAAATCCAAATCCCTTGTTGCTGTGAAAATTTGGTACATTTTGAGTAACGCGCAGGCTGACCGCTCAGTTTCTCCACGCCCGAGCACACCTCCGGTCATCTTCGCATTTTCTTGCTGTCGGAGGCTTGTGTGGAAATCAAGGGAGAGAGGGGTGCAGCGTACGTTTACCTCATTACAATGTAATTCATGTGCAGATCACCGGTGCTGCGCCCACAACGTGGAACAGACTTTGGGCGCTATTCGGGACTGTAGAACTGTCTGTCGGTCGTGCCCACAAGTTTATTCGCTCACTGCAGCGACAGCGCCCGAGCTTGTAGGCCTCTTCTAGTCAGACTGTGGGTTTGCTTACTCTAAACCGAAACCCTAGACGCCAGTTCCTCGATAGTAAAATAACAGATCATGACGGAATACTTGAAAATGCTTCTGTTGCCCTTATTATGCAGAATGCGCAAGCCCAGGGTGCAGTGGAGGGGCTCAAGAAATCAGTGCATTAACAAGGTCATGTTTCCAAGTCTGCTGCTCATTTAGTTCCTACATTTAGAATTTTGCACTTATTCTACAGGGGGTCTCAAAAATGGATGCACCTTTTTTACTCAATATGCCTCAAATTAGTCCTTATTGAAATAAACTTCATGCCAAAAATAAAACAATATATAGGGACATTATTTAATTGTTCTGTCAACTCCTGCTTTCATACAATTTTCTGTACTAGTTCAAACACTGCAGCTAACGCGAAGTGATTAATTTATAAACGACAATAAAAAATGTTTGATTTTCATTTACATTCACATTCACTGCCTACACTAAATTCTCGACTGTAGTCGGTTTTACAGACTGCGCATTGTCTCCTTAAAAACATCTACAGGTGGTAGGTCTGGCAAACTTCGAGGATATTCTACAGAATTCCTTCTTGCAGTGCGCCTGTATAGCGGAATCTCATCGGTGCAGGCTCTTGCATCAACATGATGTTGTACGTGCTGCTGAAAACGAAGTTCCTCGTGTTCAAAGTCCAACCATTTAGTCGTTGTTGGTTCTAGTAGGCTAAAATTGAAAAGAATGAAACTTAAATTAGGCTACCAGCTGTCACATTGTGTGCACAGTTTTGAGCCAGTCAGTATTTTGACTCCAGGAGTAACAATTGGATTTGCTTACGTTATCTCTGACCTTCAGTCTCTAGAAAATTCCGTTTTTGGGCACGAAGAACTCCACATCTGACGCGCAATTAGTTTTCATAGTAGGTTATTTAATTTGTTTTCCCGTCTGCTTGGGAGAAGCTGTGACTGGATGCCGTCTTCTTCGGAAACGTCTTAAGTCGGAGTAAATAGATTTGAATCCTCTTTCTGAAAGAAAATTAACATGAACAATTTTCCAGACTTCAAAAGAACACAAGTATCCAACTTTCTATTTGGAAAAGAGCGGATACTTAAAATTTCGCCATGACATCCACGAGAGTCTCGAAGAAGTCAATGCTTACTCATAATCAGGCGAACGTGCAACATGTTAGGGCAGCGAAAGATAAAGAAACATTTTAAAAACAACCAACTGGAAAGGTGATTGTTGAGGGTTGGCTGGACTTGCCCTTCACGAGAGAGGAATTATGATCTAGACGCGGGGTCTTTGGTTGGGCAGAGGTCTAGTTTGAATGTGTTTGTATTATGTCGCTGGAATGCGATATCCTAAAATACGGACAGGAATATTCCGAGCCCAAATCTTCACTGCTCTGCCCTGACGTATATTACTACAAAAGCCTAACAATAAATAATCGAAAACGACCTTTTGTCTATTTTAATAACTTAACTTTGATTAATCCACCCTACCTGAATTTTTGGGAAAGTTTGAAAAATCATCAAAAACGGCGAGTTGATAATTGGACCTTTCGGACATTTGGGTCTGCTGCCTACTTTTTTAAACAGCAGGCTAACGACGGTTGGAGTAAATACGGGGCATTTGTGAAGGTCAACTTATATCAAGGAAAAGGCTTTCAGGGGAAAGTTGGGTAGGCATCAAAAAAATCGGAAAAAGGGAACGACTGCATCAACCAAGGAGGTTATCGAGGTATCAAATTTTACTTTGAATCAAAGACATGTGGTCATTTTAAATGTTGATTTACTTAAGGTAGGAAACCCGAGAACTTATTAGCATAGCGGATTAAGCTGCATGAACCTAATAAATACCAAAATTCGTAAATGCCGCATGTAAATCGGGGCGAGATAGTGACAATCAGAGGTCATTTTGTGACTGGTTTTCCAATCCTTAAATACTGTAGACTTTAAGTTCATGTTTTCTAAAACCGCTGAGTCTCACACACGCCCTTCTCGCAATGAAGGTTGAAACAAATCTTTGCCTATTTCATACGCTTCGCTGTCCATCCTAATCTATTTGCCGAGACCTTTGTGTCATTGCAACTTATCCCGAATATGCGGAAGTCTCAAATAGGACGGATAAGATGTGCAGGTGGGAGATGGGTTACAGCAATCTCTAACTAGGCTATCCCAATTGTGTACGCAGTCACTCCCTCCGTGTACATGATTGGTTTATAAAAGATGAAGTTACACAAGGGGTAGATAATAAGATGGGGTTTTTAGTCAATTCAGGGGTGCAAGCCTGCGTGAAGACGTTGTTGAGACCTTAACAAGGCGGGAGGCAGCGTCAACTTGAGGGAGAGTGGTGAAAGCGACTAAGAACAGATTAATGTTGGCAACCTTCGGGGTCTTTTGATTCATTTTGCTAAAACAAATAAATGACCCTCTCTAACTTGTCCTAGTCCACAGGAAGTGGTAAGGTTATGGTTTAAATCTAAATAGCCTGCGAAGTTTCTACAAAATTTAAGGAGTTAGAACGGTTCCAGCAGTATATAATGAGAATTTACTTTTCAGCTACTAGCAAAGCGTCTGTCTTATAAGTTGGTTATCTTTAGCAATCATCTTTAAGCCAGTCTTCGGCAAACCTTTGTAACCCTTTAATATCTAAGATGCTTCCTCCTCTGCTGCTAATACAAAGACTGAATCAGTCGGAAATGTCCATCTGGTTTGTATCTGATTTCCGTCGCAATATGTGATTTACAAGTCACAGCGCAGGCATTGAAGTAAATTCAGAGGGATAACCTGGTCTCCAGGAGTATGGATGACGATATATTCCGCGCGTTGGCCACATAGTCAGCCAGCCAGTATAGTTTTGTCATCAAATGTCAATAAACTGCTTAAATGCCAAAATACGCATCCATAAAGTTGAAAAACTGGACTGATGTCGCATTTTTCTCAAGAGAGAAATTAACTGTCCCTGATTAGTTTATGCATCGCGGCACGCTCGCTTTCTGATAAAAATTGGGTCAACCATTTGCGACTGCGTCAGCCGAAAAAGAAAATTGTTATGGCTGTATCGGCAAATTCGGCTTGTTTCCAAGATGCAGGTTAATTAACTCGTTAGCGGCTAATCTCTCGATGCTGCAATACTCCTGTTGCATCATACTAAAGTGGGCTCAATTTCTGGGTTTCCTCGACTGCGAATTCGGGCAGGACTGACTGACGACGATGTGCAATCCGGAAATTATTACTTTGGTTCCCCTCTGTCGTATAGGTAAGAAACATCTCTCACTTACCGATGGCTTGCTACTGCACAACTACCTACGAGGGCCCTAGAGCTGTCTTTCATGGTGACTCGTCCCTTAATCAAACGGGATTGATTAATGCCACTCTATTACCTCTGAGTAATTCCGATGTGGATGCTAGGTACTGCGCCCAGGAGTAAACTGTCGGCGCCCACTGAATTCGGGTTGACATTTCAGGTCTTTACAACCTGGGGCTGAGAAATGATTGGCTTAAGCTGGAATGCAGACAAGGAATGGGCATTACGGTCTGACTTGCCTCTTTGCATAACAGTTAGGTCTGAAAAGAAACTGATTTCACCGTTTTTACTCGGGAAACTCCGCAATTACGAAAAATGCTGGATGAAACTACAGGACCCGCACCTTTTTAATATCCTCTGCCGGGCATCGTAAGGAAAGCGCGTTTATGAAATCAACTTTTTCCCAAAATAAGAATATTGACTTTACATTTTGTGCAGAATTTAGCTTTATTGCCTTTCATTGCGTAGTATTGGTACCCTTGTTTTTGCTGAGGGACCAGATTTTAGTTTGTGTCGAAAAATGGGAGGCGGTGATCTAGAATTTTTTCCCACTTTTACTTAAGGCTGTTCACCTCTGTGCTAGAACTCAAAGATTGATAGGCTTTAATAGGCAAGCTTTAATTGATTTTCTGCGTACATAAAAGGGGGACTTGTGCAGCAGTATTCTGTGTATTATGGTTATTTCATCCATAGTCGGCTTAGAGGGGTGTGCGTTTTTTTGTCCATGGTGAACGTTCCAGTTCGTTCACGTGGATAAATGCCGTAATTCACTACCAGTATGTTTATCATGTCATTGTCATACAATTTGGCCTCTTACCGACGTGAGGAGCTTCAGTCGGCCCAGCCGTCCCACTACAGCGCTTCCACAATTGGGCTACCAGAGCCGGCTTCGCAGAGGCGAAGAGGGACTTATCAACCTTTACGTAGACCTGTCCATCCTACAATTGCGGACGTATCGGTGCGCGCAAGTGGACAACCAACACCTGCATTAGCGTACTGGCTATAATCTATCGACTGTCGATCCGCGCAGTTGTTTCGGCCGGAAATTTGTGCCGTTGGCCCAGTTGCCTAAAACTACAGACTAAAGGTAACTTTGTCTCAACGATTAAATCCGAACTGTCATATTCGCATCGGGGTTTCCACCGTTACGCTGAACTGCATTCCGTCACCATTTTTTCTGACTGTTTTACAAGTAGCTGGAACTAAGCAGATGTGAAAAGCCACAAAAAATAAAAGTAAAGAGCGAAAAATGACAGGAATGCCTGTCTATTAATCCTATGTGGCGCGCTACACGAGGGATGGAAATCATGGCAAAACAATTTATGTCTAATTTGTGCACATTGTTGATTGATTTTAGCTGATATTCTGCGGTAAATCATGTTTTGGCGATGTTTGGTTCTGCAGCCCCAATTGATTGACACCATATGGTTAGCTTAATAAAACAATTTTCGTTAACATACCCAACTTAGCCACTCGCTGGATTAGGAAGGGAAAATGAGCGCAAGGAGAGCTCGAAACGCGCGCAGGGAAGCGAATTAAGGTGGTGCGTACATACTCCTCCCCGACAGCTACTCACTGGATTAAGAGGATATGGGATGTGCAATCACACCTGGAAGGCCACTGCGTGATAATTAGCAGCTCGTGGTCACTGTACCGATGTAGTTCCACACCGTCGGAACAATTTAATTAGCAAGGTTACTTGGCCATTCGCTGGATTAGGATAATAAGAGAGCGCATGCGGGCTTTGGACCACGCGGAGGAAAGGGCGTTTGAACTCGGCTGACGTATAAACACTCCTCCCCCGTTGCACAGTCATTCGGTTGATTAAAGTGGTAAGGAAGATTTAAATGCGTGATATTTGTAAATTCGGCGTATTGGCAACTACAAAAATCTTTTAGAGAGCTAACCATATGATCTCACTCAAGTGGATCTGCAGAGCCAAACATCGCCTTTGTTTTTTCTAGAGTCTTCACAGCCTGCTTACATCCATTTGCTTAGTTGAAGCATTTCATTTTAAACGCTATTCCTCCTACTTGCTGATACTTAAGTATTTCTCAGTATTCCTTAGGTCGTGCAGTTTCTTCAGAGATTGTTCGCGACTTGGCGTACCCCTTTGCGTAAGATCCATTTGGTGTGCATGTTCTCCAAAACCATTCTTCAGTGTATTTCTGCATTTATATGAATGGAAATTTCGGCGGTCATTGCCCGAAATACTGCGTTACATTTTGAAGCATTGCACGAAGAACGTTCAACTTCTGTTTACCGGACATATCAATGGGAACTCCACTTGGTCCAACTTTTGTCATTTTTATGGGCCACTTAAAATAAAAGTTGTCATCTGAATTCAACATGAAAACACCGTGAAGAAGACGTGTGGATTATATATTTGCTATTGCTGATAACAACGAGGAAGGCGAAGATTTTCTTGTTGTCATGACTAGACTGCAGCCGAAGGTAAAATTCACAATGGAAAGAGAGCAGTGGAACAAGCTATCTCTCCTGGACGTTCTCATGGCTAGACAGGAAGATGGTTCAGTAAGGCGACCGGTCTTCTATAAGGATACAGAGAAAGGTCACTACCTACAATTCCTGAGCTTCGTGCCAATACAGCGAAAGCGAGATCTCTTTTCCAAAGAGCGAGAAACATGTTCTCTACTGAGACACTGGATGCAGAAATTGCTTGCCTCAAAACAGGTCTGCTTAAACGCGGATATCTAACACGTTTCACTGAGAAGTAATGTAACACCTTGCAGCCAGAATGATGAAACAATCAGCTCCGAAGAAGTCCGCTGTGATATCACCACCCTTTAAGGCTGACAGTATCTCAAATACCCTTAAGCGACAATTGTGATACGTCATTGAAAGAACATGCAAAGCAGCCGAACACATCTTCAGCAGTCCTACTAACGCTATCCAAATTCCACGTGCAAAGGATGCCTAGCCATTGCACGTCATCTCAAATTGTGTTTACGAATTCACATGCACTTTTGGATGCAAGTACATTGGATGAACGTAAAGGCAATTGACAGCAAAGTCACTTTTGCAGCTACCTAAGTGGCTTTCAAATTGAGAAAATAAGATATGTCATTCTTCTATCTCGAAGTCCCTCCTGGATCGCAGTAACCACGTTGACTTCAAAACGTCCTTCTCAGTATTAGTTGGGACACGAACAACTCGGGTATAGCGCTACCTGGAGACAGCCTACATACGTCGGGAGTAACCCGACCTGTGCGAACAGTTAGACCACGTGGTCAACCTCAACTTGCTTTAGTACCTCTCAGCTCTTTGATTTGCACCCCACATCTGCGTGTTCAATTCTCCATTTTCTTTCCTAAGTTGTGTTTTTAAGTCGCCAGTTTTATTAATTAGTCTGCGTGCAGGAGACTATGACCCTGCTGTTCCGCATTGATCTTCTCTGAGGAAGTTCAAATCTCTGTATGGTTTTCGTACATTATCTCTGTTATGCAGCAGCAAGTTTTTGTTATTGATAAACCGTCGTGACATTTGTTGGTTCTAATGAATTCTCTTGTGTACGTTTGCCTCCGATAGTTTGTTTTTGTCGTAAACCAGTCTGAGTAGCACATGCCCTTTAGAAAGTGCGAGTGCTTAAGGTAACATGCACATATCTCTAAATCGTGGTGTTGTCAAGCACCGCTTGCCAGTTATTCAAGTGGTGATTTCCAGGCCGACTGCAATATACGAATTTTCGCATAGTCCGTCCAAGGTCTGGATAAGTGGGTGGGCAAAGTGTGCTTCAATTAAGCTCTGAGGAAGCAGAACATCAATCCTAATGCATTTTTGATTCAGAGGGACATTTGTCTTTTATATGCTGTCGTTGGCCATTCATAACCTCGTCTAAACGTGGAAAACCCTACGTTCCGACCATGTTTACCTTGTATCCTCACTCAGAAGTTATGGAGGTTTAGTCAAAAACTGACGCCCTCTCCTACTCCCGGGATAGGCGTTCTGCAAGTTTACCTATCCACAGGACAGGATACCGCCTTTTCATGTTGACATCGCGACTCTAGCATATTTGCCTTTGTCGGCAATACAGATGGCTGGAAAAAATGTGAATATACAAAGGTGTGAGAAGCAACCCCTGATTAGTTTCCATGTCGATATTGTATAAGGACAGTCAAACGATTGTTTTTTTTTCACATTTCTGATCATTGTGGATCGTTTTTTACACAGTTCCATTGTAGACCGCCTGCTACATGATATTGGGAGACCAAAACGTGGTAGCACCTCTTGTTCCTTTTTCGCTAATCAGGCCTCTCACCCCCAGCAGCAAATGTAGCCTGAAGTGCACACCTTTTGCAGACGTCTGGCACCTTCACGGGGACTTATTTGGTCACTTTTTCGTTCTCGATGTTGGGGGTGTTTCCCTGTGAATCCGAGCAGATGGACGTGTGCCCAATCCTGTGCCTTCATTTTCTTACATTCTATCAACTCGAAGGCTACAGCGCGGCGACCTGGGGGTGGGCGTTGCGGAGATTTTAGGTCTTCTTGCCTAACGCACATGTTAAGTTGGAACACTGGGGGCTGATTGAACGAGTGTAAAAGCAACGCTGACGACTACGTAGATAGACGAAGTTTATAGGCTACTGGGCATTCACCGCTTCTTGAAGAAGGGAGAGAATTGAAAATTTTCTTACTCTCCGCGTGCTGGCATGCAAAGGGCGTTAAGGACTTTTTTAAATACGCATTTTCATTCCTTTTCGGTTTCACCTTTCAACTGCGAGCCTCCCATCTACTCAATAGTTTTTTCACGTTTTCTCATTGTATGCCAAGTCGGATCTTTTGTAGCCGTACAACTAGTTGAAGGCCGATTCCATTCACGTACATGTTTAGGTTTTAAGTTTTTTTCATAAATTCTATCCACTTTAATCTTTGCACGGAGGGGGCTATACTGAATTTACTGTCTCCCAAATGGCTAGAGGTCGTATTTTTGCATAAAATATCTCTTCGCTATTGGTTTACCCTTCTTAATAGTACCAAAACAAATTTATCCGTTCTAAGCCTAGTTGATTAATCAATTGAGTCTTTACAAAGCATTTCAACTATAATTACGGCAGGACATGGTGTTATTGAAATTATTGGCTAGATCGCAGTTGTTAGCCCGGACCCACATTACAGGTGGCTGCGGGGTTTATTTATTGGGACTATTTTGTGGGGCTCCATAATCACATCTAAAACATTTGGCTTCCGTTTTACGTTTGAGGTTAGGATTAGTGTACCGGTTAATGGTTTCCGTTTTTCCGGTTAGGCTTATGTTTTCGGGTTATGGTTAGGGTTTGAGCGTAAGAATAGGTTCCAGTATTACGGTTAGGCTTCTCAGTTACGGCTATGTTTAAGGGCTACGGTTAAATTTACAATTTCGGCTAGGGTTAGGGTTGCCGTTAGGGTTAACGGTTAACGGTAACGGTTGAGGTTGGGGTTAGGGTTAAGGTTGGGAATAGGGTTAAGGTAGCCGTCCGCTTCCCATTCCGGGCTACCAACTGAGATCTAGCCAAATTATTTAATCACATGACATCTAGAGTTCGCCTTGTTTTTGGGTCGAGGCAATATAAACTCACCTCAAAGCAGAGCGATTTTATTTTCTTTCGAACGGAGGTTGAGGAAGGCATAAATTGCATGAGTGCACGTGAACCATCTAGGCAACCAGTCAGTTGGAAACCTGACCAAATGCATTAACCAAAACTCCCGGTTCATTTGCATGAAAACACTAAATAAGTATGGAAAATAATATGACAATGGGTAGAAATAACAATTTCCTTGAGAAGGGCGAAGAGCGAGTACGCGGACTTTCGTGTCAAAACAGCCGAGTTAATAAAACAGCACGAGCGTTAAAAGCCAAAAATCGTCTTTTTCACCTCACTTTTGAATATAGTTCAGGAGTATCTATGGTATGATGTGTAGCACGTAGTGAAATGCGTAGTGCTTGATTATGGGTGTGAAAATGCTTTTAAGGGCATCTGATTTATTTCGTTTTTGTTTTTGTATTGTTTGAGACCAAGGCAAAACGATTTAACTGGATTTCACTAATAGCGTGGACGCAAGAATGAAAGAATTCATAAGGTCAGAAGTCAAGCGACTGGTCAGTGCTTAAGGAATTGGAACTAAATGTAGCAGGTGTATCCGTAAGCACGCCATTTTCTGTGTTTAGTAAACATTTATATCGTAGAATTACTGCTTGGTTTATGGCGAGGGTGAAGTCCATCAATTTCTAACTTGCCCTTTACTTACCAGTGAATACTAAGCACTTTGCAGCATTCTAAGTTCTCTATGAACTTTCCAGGCATGAGGCTTAACATAGTGATCTTGACTTTTGCCGTAGTAAAATCTCTAATTTTGCCGTAGATCTTCATTTGTTTGTCTTCTAAAATAATAAAAAAATGTGGCAGAGAGGGCGCTTGCCGATAGTTTTTACGAACTCACTTGTTTCCTTGTGCCTTGGGGTTCTCTCTCGATCCCAACTAGCAGCCGCAGCGGGGTACATCCCAGTCTCTCTTGTCTTTGTCGGTAATGCGATGCCTTTGCGCGTTAAGGGACAAAAAACTTGTTGCGATGAGGCAGAATAAGACACTGAAATTAGTACTTTATTCGCTGGATTTCTTATTCCCTTACCCGAATACATTTCCAAGGAGAATGATTGGTAAACCTTACGGATGCAGAAACGTAATGAACTCGCTCTATGCTCAGCCTAAAGACTGCAAAGTGAGGGCAATTACGCCCACATGGATTGCACATATGGGAATTGCTCAGGGACCAGTACTCAAAAGTGACATTACATGAAATTATTACGCCAAGTTCTGGCAATGCTAATGAGACCAAGGCTGTTTACGACTCAAACATGGTCGGCGATTTTATTGCCAACCAACCTACAGACATCGTAGAGAATTCAGAGGGTTTCATTTGCAGTAGGCACGTCTTTGCGCAATAACAACATCCTCTGGTTACGTCGTCCTCAGTGGACAAGCTACTTCCGTGTCTTGAAGTCTGTCACGATAAATCTAAAGCGAGGTGACTTTTGGACTGGTAATGGAGTTCCCTTCTGAAGAATATATTCACATTTTCTTTCAGTCTGTCTGCACCTGTTGCAGATAATATCAAGTAATACGCATGTAATCTCCATAGTTTTGCTTAAATTATCTTTTCTCTGCCCCGGAAACTATCCTTTGCAGCTAACAATCTAATGATGCGCGTCCGTGAATCAAGCAATTTGCATAATTTCTTTTCAAACACGTGTGCACGAAAAATAGAATAAAATTTAAAATGTTAATTTTTCTGCTCAAAACCAGTCTGCCGGTCGTAGTCTCATTCGGCCTACCTTTAAAAACAACCTCTGCGATTACCGAACTGTGCATTCCATGTCCAGCTGCGAAAGTTAGAGTAGTGTTTCAAGTAAAGTCTATTGCGTGCTAACTATTTTCGATATGGCAACTGCCTAGAGCCTTTTTGTGAATGCGCTTGCTGTGGAGGAATACTATTTAAAATTTCCATCTAATAGGCGACTTCATGGCCGGCATCATCATCATCATCGCATACTGTTTCCGTCCCTTTGGCATGAATTAGTCTAATTCCTCGCTAGTATAATTAATGTCCTTTCGTCTAGGGTAGCTGTTATCTTCCTAACTATGCATTTCAGTGACAAAGGTGCTAATTACTTACTTCACGCAATAGGAAGGCTCTTATTTGTTTGATTGCCAAGGCTTTTAACGATAAAAACCTCCAGCAGTTTGCCTTACAACTAATTTAAAAAGGGTCTAAATTTTACGAATGAAACCAAGCCCTTTTAATGAGTTTCGACCTTCTCTACTTTCTAAGTTCAAAGGTGGCCTAATCAATCAGCAAACAAGAGAGGCAGATCATTAGTAAACTCTTGGAGATTTAGCCAAATTCGTGCGTAAAAGCACAGAAATAACCATAGAGGAAAGGGATGAAAACATGGCGGTACAATTTCAAATGTCAACCAGACCCGTTGCCACTTAAGTCCCACGGGTGCACTCGCCACGCAACGCCCTACTGAAGTTCTTACTTATTCATTTTTAATTCGGGTGTGAAGCAGACCTTCGACGAAAAAGGAACTCAGTAATATTTATGCTGGAACGAAGCTGGAATCAACGAAGTCCCCGTATCTAATTCTGTTTTAAGTAGAAAAAGTTTGAATCTTCACTTTGAGAGCGATAGCAATTAGTTCTCAACCAAACTGCCAGTATTTGCTTGGCATGATGCTTTTTCTTCTTTCGTAGTTTTGAGTCGTATTTACACGGAATTATGGAGTTAGTCAAAATTTAGTAGCGAATAAGTTCTCCAAAACTCTAGTCAGCATGGTTTAGAGATGTAGCGCGGTCTTGTCTTTATTATTTCATGACTACTCGGAATACCTTCATGCTGTTGGCTTGGATGCAATCTATAACAACTGTATGTGGAGTAAGATTTCAGTAATCTTACGAAGTTATCCTTAACCATAGGTTGCTCAGAGCTACTCAAATTAAGCCAGTTTGTGACACATTGTCATGGTGTTCTGCCATATGAAGGTCCACATTCAAGACCCAAACCCGAGGAGGCGAATTCACGACACAATCAATCTTTTACTTCGAATTTGGAGAAGACTTCAGTAATCGTTTTTGGTTTTCCTACTGTGCAATCCAATCAGCCCGATTAGTGAAAGCGACTGCAACGCTAATTTTGATATTCCGAAGCTTTGCCTAGATGCAGTCAGCTCATTTCTCGATCGATAAAAAATTTCGTTTGAGGCTTATTAATTTCGCATTCAAAAATTTGACCTTTCGGACCGACTTTTGGTTGGATCGTACATGCTTTCGTAGCTTTCGTTAAGAATACTTTTTCATGAATTATTGCTCGGCATTTTGTGACTGTCCTTGAGGGCTTTAAGCCGAAGTTCTATGACAAGATGGGGAACGACTCCTGAGACAGTTATTTGCCCGTTTAAAATTTACGCAACGTTGCAAATTTAAGGGACTGTTGTTTCGTCCGTCCACAACGTCTATCCACATGTCCTAATTTGTAGGGGCCAGTTGCCACCCAGGACGTATTTGCGGCCAAACCAGAGAGACTAGCTTTCCAATTATTATAAGCATTTAATAGTAGTGACAATGCGATTCCCAGGTGGCAAATCAAAAGAAGAAGGGGCGTTCAACGGTAGGGGTTTATTTGAGGTCCGACGTGTCGAGTGGTTTATTCGTCTACCCATCTTCATAGACTGGGAAGTCTTGTGCACAGCTCCCCTTATAATGGCGCCCTTTGTCCAATGCGTGATCCGCCAATGCCGCCTGTGTGGCTGCATCCAACCCGCATGTCACCGTGACCTGAATCGCCCCCGTCGGCCGCGGAGATGACTGACGGCCCCGATTGTCCCGCGCCGTGACTGTCCCCCGCTAAGAAGGTTCGTAAAGTCAGATAGGGGGGAGGCGAATTGATGTGGCGGTTGACAGAGCGGTCGGTAGACATCCAGGCTTCTTGCACTTGCCTTGCTGTGTGATCGCCGCCCCGGCCCACAATCTCAACGGCGTCAAAGTTGAAGATGTGTCCTATTTGCGCGGCATGGGTTGCTACCTCCGATTTTGGGTACAACCTTCGCACGGCCAACTTATGCCCCTGCATTCGCGTTTGCAACCGTCGGCCGGTTTCCCCAACGTAGTTGCACCTTCCACAGCTGCATTGAAGTCGGTAGACAACGGCCGACATCTCCTGCTTAGGGATCGGATCTTTTGGCCGCATCACTCTCCGGCGGATTGTTGAGTCAGGCCTGTGGGTAACACCTATTCCGAGTGGCGCGAGTGATCGAGCCACGGCTTCGGAGACCCCTTTAATGTACGGAATGCTCTGCCACAAGTTTGACTGACTATGCTCTTCCTTCCGTTTCTTTGGCTGCCTCCGGCTCTGTTCAATGAATGTCCGCGGATAGCCATTGGCTCTGAAGAGTTCTCGGAGGCGCTTTATCACGTCCAGTTTGGCGGCTGGCGTGCTGCAATGAGTTTCCACCCGTCGGTACAGCGCGCGGACACAGCTTCGTTGGTGTTGTAGCGGGTGGTTGCTGTTGTAGTTTAGCATTTGCAGCGTGTTTGTCGGTTTTCTGTATACCGAATTCGCTAGTTCGCCATTTGGTTGGCGGCAGACGAGAACATTCAAGGATGGAAGTTTGTCCCCTACTTCCTCTTCCCTCGTGAACTTTAAATCGGAAATGATTGAGTTCAGTACTTCCGCATAGTAGTTGATTTTATCCTGGTCGATGATTAAAAAGGTTTCATAAACGTAGCGGGCCCAAAACGTGGGTTTGTACTCCTCGAATACTCGTCTCTCGAGTTTTTGTAGAACCACCTCGGCAATGACCCCGAAGATTGGTGAACCCATTGGAGTGACCTTGATCTGTTCGTAGGTGGTCCCTTGAAAGACAAGGGAGACTCGAATGGCATTTATGGCTTATTAGTCGTCGTCAGCTGTTTGTGTCAAACCAACAAGCGCGATCTAATTAAATCGGGCTGAGTAACTTTTACAGTGAATGAAACAATTCCTTGCATTCGAAGGAAGACAACGAGGTGCGTCCGCTCGAGATGAAATGACGTTCTGTAGGCTACCAGTAACCACAATCGACAACAGACAAAATATCTTATATGTGTGTTTGGCAAATTGCTGACAAACGGTGTTAGGATGGAAGCCAAGAACATAGGAGGGTGTGCATCGACATCCGATTGTCGCCTGCTTCCACACCGTTCTGTAACTATTTAGTAGAATGTAAATTTATCATAAATTGTTCCATCGATTGCCCTGACTTGATTAATAATGGGCACGTACGGACGGTTGTCTAGAGCAGCCGTGGACGATACTCTCAGTCTAGCGTACCAAATAGGAGACTCAGCCAGCGCGTGGCAGATAGCCTGCAAGCTTGGCTGACGAGTGGTAAGATATTTGCGCAAACTAAAAACCGATGTCGGCCCCTGAAATGCCGCTACTCTGAAAGAATCAGTGCTGCTTTTTCTGCGCTCCTTGAAGAAAAAAAAAGCCCTGGAATTCTGAACTCCGTCGTTCCTTCAAATACAGGTTATTGCATTGAACATTAGCCGCTCATGGATTCTGCTGTTACAATTCTTCTTGTATTTTCAATTTCTTATTTCCTTTTTAGACAATAAATTTGCCCGATGCACGTGCAGACAGCCGATTTGACGCCTCGGTACGTTTCAGTTGATGTTTTATGATTCACTTTACTTTTGCCTACGTGCCTCCGAGGCAGGCACAAGCTCACCTGTTAATTGTTGAGGTGACCAGTGTCTGGGCTGGCTGGTCAACGGCATGGTGAAAAATCCCAATTAGCTGTCGTTATACTATGGGTTGCTGCACGCCGGACAGTAAGCTGACGGAGTGCAGGAGAACACATAAGACGGTCGTTGGCAAAACGATACTTTTGAATAAAATGATGAACACATGCAAATTCGGTGTCCAGCTGGATATTCCATAGGGTCCCATCTTGAAATAGTGCCTGACCATCGAACAACTGAGCCTAACCTCTGGCAAACATATCTGTTTTCCCTCAGTTCATGATTGATTGAGCTTCGTTTTTTTCCTGCTTTTGCGTACAACTGACAGTCATCAGTATTCAACTAGATTTTGCAGTACATACATCATCACACTACCCGCAGACCACCGACAGTTCACTGTGGTCCTTCACCCTAACGTCGCCAAGAACTGCACTGAATGGACCTCATCCTCTCCCCACTAAATCTCCTGTACTCCAACTGACGGGCTATGCACTTAGTTCCTTCCTTTTTTTAAACCCCGGACTACCTTAACTACGGTGGACAGACATTTTGGTTGTTTTCGGAATTGAAGTGGCGTTCGCCTTTGATCGCAGGATGAGGTGGTTTCAGTGTACCCTTGAAGCGCTGGATTCAGAGTCCACAGAGCCGTAATTGCCGAAAATTATGTCCTCTAAACAGAACGAATATGTAAACGGCCCTCCCATTTGCACTGCACATTCGCAATCATAATCGACAGAGCGTGAACCCGTTAACCGAGCGGTCTTCGACTTAAGCGCTTGCAGTTAGAGTTTACCTTCT
>CACRXP010000485.1:305141-328841 GCA_902702965.1 Spirometra erinaceieuropaei | reverse complement strand
CTGCTTCCAAATAACGCAAGGTTCGAGTTGTACGTGCTCGGACATGTACTCGAAAGGATGCTTTAGGGTCGACAACATGACCGCTATCTAACAGGTGTTTCGTTATAGACGAACGGGGGGTTCTATTTTCCTGTTTGAAAAGCCAATTAGGCAAATGCTCAGCGGCCCTGGTTGCCAATTGCCTTTGCGTTCGCCCAATTTACTTGCATCCGCAAGTGCATGTGAATTCATACACACAATTGGGGGTGGCGTGCAATGGCAAGGCATCCTTTGCCCGGTTAATTGGAAGGCTTTTTATGGAACTGATGAAGATAAGCTCTGCTGCGTTGTACGTTCTTTCAATAGTGCAACGCAAGCGTCGCTTGATTGTGTTTGAGACGTTGTCACCCTTAAATGTAGACATATTATAACGGGCTTCTTCGGAACGGACTGTTCCGTCAACTTTGGCCGTAAATGGTTGCTGTACTTCTGAATGAAGCGTGCACGATAACCACGATTAAGTAAGGCTTCTTTGATACGGGCAGTTTCTGTATCTATGGTCTCCCTGGAGCAGATATTTCTCGCTCTTTGAAAAAGAGTATGTACTAGATTACGCGTACAACCTTGCGTTATTTGGAAGCAGCCTACATACGGAGGGAGAAACCAGACCTGTGCAAACAGTTAGATCACGTGATCAATCTGCAATTGCCCTGGTAATCTCACGCCTCTATTTTCCTCTGACTGTGATTTGTTGTTAACATTTCGTCTTCCCCTTTTTTTCCTTTTTGATGCTTCTGTGGACGTCTTATCTGATTATTGATTATTTTGAACTTTGACCTTGCTCCTATGCACTGCCATTCTGTACAAATTCTTACTGCTGTGCGCTTTCATTCGTTTACCTATGTTATGCAGAGACGGGTTGCAGTTGAAAAGCCGTCACGAAATTTGTTGGCCCCAATAAATTTTGCTGTGCATGCTTGCTGATTTTTATCACAGAGGGTTACTGTGAGGGCTGGATGACCTCCTTTTAACGTGTTTGCCGTGGGACATCCACCTTCTCCTTCCCCCTTCATCTGAGATGATTTTCTCCGCGTCTTCGAGGAGGGCCTAAGATACTTTTCTTTAGCTTTGTGTCGGCATCAAAGTAAGGAAATATATAGATGGGCCTTTTCATATATTTATGTGGAAGGCCAACCATCTGAATAGCCCACGCTCTTTTATAAATAAAGGACGTCCAGGAAACACAGCTCTCAATCTCCATGCATTGTCATTGGAAATTTAATATACGAATGCAAACTATTCGTAATACTAAGTAGAACCTGGACCTCCTATCATGTCTAACAGTCGTCAGTTCTGAAGAAAATGACACGATCCCTGGGACAAGAACTTTATTAGCCTGACGTTTCGGATTTCTGCCCGAACCCATCATCGTCGTCAGTTTATTGCCGACGCACATATACTGTACTGTGTCGCCGTGTGATTTTGTGTTTCGTCACAAACCCACTATGTCTCCTGTTGGTGGCAAAAAGTTGTTAATTAGTCTGAGTTTTCCTCCCAGTTAACCTCAAATCTCTCTGCCGCGGCCTTGTTTGTCAAAGTCAGCTTATGTCCGAAATATTGTGTTGCACACATAGTCCCGTAATTGTGGTTGTGTCATTCTCCCCCTTCCCCTTCTGCTTTGCGTGCAGCAGGTATAAACTGCCCCCCTAATTTGTGTTGGGTTAGCCAGGGTGGAAAACAACTTGGACAACAAAGTCGGCTTAACTTTCTTCTGCACCAAAATAAAGTTTGGTCCTAGACATTTTAAATCGGTAACCCCTAATTATATGCGCGGGTTAAGGAAAAACTATGGAGAACTGCCTACAATATTTTTAAAAGAGGGTGTTGTTCGGCAGAGATTTTGGACGGTCTTCTATCGGCAGGATGACATTCGCTGAACCGTAAGGTCTCGAGGAGTCGGCGTTGCTGAAATGTCTGCATTGCTTCATTATTCTGCACTCCCACGCGTAATTCCTTAGTGAGAGAAAAGCTCACTTTTTAAAAAAAAGATCGACGCGGAGAACAGTCAGGTTGCAAAAAATACTTGAAACATTGTTGGATGGAGTGCATACGTCTCTCAGTAAGGCAGGAGTAGTAAAACGCTGGCGAAGTTGTTAACCAACAGTTAGAGTTTTCCTACTCCGCATATATTTAATCCTTGCCTTCAAGTCTTACAAAAAGCTAGTTTGACCGTCCGACCGTCGTTGTCAACTATGTCCTTCGTGCGCTCCGCAGCAAGGTGAGAGGGCGCACGGCGACTTTGTGTGAATTAATTTATGGTTATAGTGGACTTGCCCAGCATATATTGTACCCTACCCTGTTTCATCTGAGTCCAGTTTCAAGACGTAGTCAAAAAGTCCGACGGCGGGAAAGAGTTCGGTCAAAATGCATTAGTTGGACATAGGCTGAAGTATTCTTCTGTACCACAGTTGGCTTTGCGCTAAATTCCAGGGAGTACCTATTCTCGGATCTTAGCTTTATCCTTAACCTCAAATCTAATTTTAACACTGACCCCAACCCCGGAATTTGGCCCAAGGTCACCTGTAATACGGGGTACGTATAATCATGTAATACTAATTCACTTTCTGAAACAAAATGTACTCTAATTTAGTCGTGGCTATATTGACAGGTAAGTTGTCAATCTTGGCAAATGTCAGCAGACCCATTGGACTCATTTTAACCACCCAAACTCACTACTTTTAGAAAGAGGTTTTCATCGCAATTTTTGTTCTGAAGTTAAAATACCCATGATTTTCTAAACCTCTTTTTTAAAAAGGGTGAGTGTTTGGGATATTGTCCTAAATTACACACGCTTTACTTAAAAATCTTGGTAAATGAATATATGCTGACCGGTTTTTTCAGTAGGGAAGTCTTGTTCAATCGAATATTTTGAATGGCATGAAGATCAAGATAAAAAAATGCGCAACATAAATACCGTGTTGTTCGAAATCATCGTACTTTACATTTAAATGTCATATAGGTATACGTGCATAGACATACTGACCACATTCTCAACTGGGGTTGGTTACATTCGACTGATTTATGCGTGAAAGTCAGGCCAAACATTGACACCAAGTTCGTCAGATGGCTTTTACTAATTTATAAGGCGCCACATCACAATGTACCTAGTCATAAACGGAGTTTCCGGAGATTAATTTTGCCTAAATCACACTCAAATTTGCTTTGGGTTTCATAGATTCCGTAAACCTGGTCTACTTTCCGGTTAATACAATAGTTACAGCTTTTGACTTTTACCAACAAAACGTGCCCCAGCAGTTAACATTCATAAACGCAATTTTAATCCCCATTTTATTTCTACTTTATCGAAACTCACAGTCGGATCCGGAAGATCCAGCCTGGCGGACACAGTCTATTCTCTGCATGCCGATCAAACATTCTGACGGTCGCGTTCTGGGTGTCTGTCAGCTAGTCAATAAGTCCAGCCGGTACAACACGGCGGACTTACCCTTTCCGACCGTTGGCAGCAGCGACGCAAACGTCGTCGTTGCCAGCACGGAGATAGAAGGCAGCAGCGTCGATCAGACATGGACGGGCACTTTCTCACGCTCGGACGAGTCGCTTTTTGAGGCTTTCGCTCTCTTCGCTGGTTTGGGCATCGCCAACACGCAGATGTACGAACAGGTGCTGCGTGCGGAGGCCAAACAGCGCATCGCCTTCGACGTGCTCTCCTACCATGCCACAGCCACCCAGACGGAGGCCGCCGCCCTCGCCAAGGAGCTTATCCCCTCAGCTCGCTACTTCCGTCTCTGTTCCTTCAGTTTTACTGACTTCCAGTAAGTTTTGCGTCGTGATTCCATGTCGAAACTTAACCTCAGTAGACAGTCTGACCCCAACGCACACCATTCTGACTTATATCAGTTTGTAATTTTCATGCTAGAGTCCTATTATTTAGCATTTATGAAGGCAATTTCCGGTGATTTTATATATAATGTATAAAAGCAAGAAGTCAGTGAAGCTTCAGTATCGCTGTTCACGTTGACTGGGGCGATATTGGAGCCCCGTGAAAAAATTATTCACATCCATGGACCGTCTTCCAACCAGAGATCTGAGTCGTCAGTTTCAAAACAACTTCGCACATCCTGGCGGGGATGAAAAAAGGGAATGTGTTAGTCGTGGTCGAACACCAACATTTGTTTTCGCTTAGTGTTATGTATGCACTGTAGTGTCCGAAAAGTGGAACTTGTGGACCGGGTACGGAAGGTTGTCAGCGGCCTGAAATGAACGGTCATCACTTCGTCTTATCAGCGTATTTTCGACTGACTTCCAGCTTGGTCCTCGTAGACTCTACCCGTCTTGTTTCCGACAGCAATTAATTGATTCTCAGAAAACCTCCTAAGCATCCGGTTAAAAGGCAATCACGAGAACTTTCTATGTTGGGAGTTGCCCAAAACAGGAGCCAAATACGTGCAAAGCAGAATTTAGTGGTACCATCATATTTAAAGTAACGTTTGTATGGCTTCGCGTTTACTCTTATTTTGACAAATTACCCCAGTTTTCAACCCATAAAGAGGCGTTATTCTTTACGTGAGCAAACTTCTGCGAAAAGAGGTCAATTAGTTAGATCATCGGGAAATTCGTGACGTACTGCATATAAGGGGTTTCGAATCACTACCTGTGGGCTCGATAGATGGCGCCTGTTTATACTGCACCTATTTGCATTATTCAGAACGGAATTTCTCCAAAGAATTTACGCTCTTATATAATCGTGCCAATTTTTCGATTAGGAAGGTTGGTGTGGTTAGATTTTGTTTCCTAGCGTAGAGGAACACTGAAAAGTGTCATGAATGTTGTTCTCTTCACTCACCACTGTCTCTTTGCAATACTAAGGCCGTATAATTAATCACAGGTCTTATGTTGGTGTAATAAAGGAATTATTTTCTATGGCGCATCCTCAATCTGCGTTCAATAGTCTTTCCGCAATCGACGGACGTTTGGCCTAATTTCGCTCCGTTTGTATATCCATTCGGAGCAAGTGTTGCATTGTCAGTTTGGGCGACTTACGCAGAAGGATTGACGCATTGACTAAAAAATTCTCCAAGTTTGTCCACAGTCCCTCAAAATCTCTGATAATGAGTTGTCTGACCATCGGCATAAATCTTTCGTGTCATTCAACTTTCAACATATTTTTCCATAGCTCACGTCGCGTCAAGGAGTCAATATCCTTTGCCAGACCCACGCGGATCATAAAGGGACGGAGCATGAGCGTCGCGGAGGTCACAGCTCCTTCATTCTGCCAATGATTCTGAAACATATATTTAAGATGCTGGGATTCAGACGTCCCTCGAAGAACTAAAACTTATTTTAACCCAGAAAATATTGTTAAGGAACATCAGTTTCGGTGCTAATAATAATGCGAGTTTTGACTCCTATTAGTCTAGCGTCTCTGCAGGAGTAATGCGGCCGTTATTTGTTTGACCATAAGGGTAGTCAAAATGTTCAATGTGGCTTCTTTTTGCACCACCTCCTGCTTCTTCAAACTAGAGACCGTATCACGCAGAGGAAAACGCGCTGACTAATGTAGTTTCAGTTCTTGATATTCGTGATTTTTCCCAATATTTTGTGGCACGCGACGCTGCCGCGCCCTTTTCTCGGATATCCCGGCCTCTAATTTGTCATCAGATACAATGATTGCTGAATTTTTTCCCATCACAGTTTAATTTCCATGAGAGCATGTAGTGGTTGTCTCTGTCCTAAGTCGATTTAACGGTTCTCAACGAAAACAGTTAACATCTCAGTTTCGGTGCTTTCACGCTGGTGAGGTTTGTGATATTTAAGTAAGCTCTCTCCACTCGAATCAAGCAGAAAACATGTGTTCCCAGACAGAATCGAGAGCCAATCTCCAGATTTCGATTCGCCTGTTCTGTCGACTAAGCACTGGATGGTAAACGTACTAGCCATATGAGTCATTTATATTTATTGTATCACATACTTGGGCAGGGTTCATTTTTCACTCTAGAAATCAACCGTTCAGTCGTGTTTGTGAACATTAATTTTCTTGCTGCTTGGGTCCGTTATTTTCTGCAGTGTGTCTCAGTCGGAATTGCTATACTTGACAGAATTCTGTGAATTGTTGAAAACGGACTATGGCTCGACTAGCAAACTAACTTACTCTGTAAGTTGACCAACATGGAGTGGATATCTGCGGTCTACATAAATCTGTAACCTGGCTAATTTAAGCAAGCTTGGCCTGCGCAGGTTTTCGTGGATGTGCGCCAAGGCCTCAGCTTTGGATGGGGAGCCGCCTACTCCATCTCTCACATTCTGCATTTGCCACACCAAGCACCCCTTAGCACATATTCAATGAACTATTCGGCAAATATCTGCTTCCGCGTCGCTTAGGCAACGTTAGCAAGCACAGACATAACTGGAGTTGATTCGGGTCTTTGCAATCTCGATTAACGGGATTCAAACCACTGATATCCTTGACTTGACAAATTTTAATTTAACGTTTGTCTGTGTGACCTTACACTGGGTGTGATACGCTTGCTTTGGGGGACGTTTTCACTCAGTAGACGGGAACCCTTAACGAGCAACAAATTCTCTTTACATTTACTTTTGCTAATATGAAAATGGAAATTTTAGCAAAAGATGTCAGATCACTTTCTTGCCTGCCAAAACCGCCCCCTTTACAGCATTAGTAATGCTAGTTTCCATCACCGCATTACTTTTCGTGTAAATAAGAACTAAACTTGCGAAAAAAGCAAAAGGTTTTCGTTTCGGATCGGGAAAAACGCAAAGGAGAAAACGCACATGTGACGATTTATCACTGTAAAACAACTGGTTACCCATGTTTTCTTTCGGGTCAATAACCGTCTTATCTTGTGAGTGTTGATCATTGCAACTTAGTCCGGTTTTCTTTGTGAGATACGCAGTTGATTGGGGCGAGCAAAAATCAAGTGTAGCATTCCGCTTGTACAAGTGGAAAAGTGGACCCCTTTGTCCCAGATTCTAATTACACTCAAACAGACTTTGGACTCGCTCCTCCCGTTTTCTCTGCATCTGACTTCGGCATAAGTCACTGCAGTGATTCGCGCTGTTCTTTGTTGTTTGAGGCTCCTGTCCCAAAACCGCACATTCGGGTTAGATGATCGGTTGTGTCTTTGTCCGCTCTGATGTTTTCGGTTAGACTTAACGCGAAAACAACTTTCTCTTTTATTAAAACTCTGTAGTAACTGGAGCAAAATACATAAAACTGCAAGAGTATCCAGTAGGCGTCTTAAGTCACCAACTCTGAATGCCTCATAAATAATTTTCTAGTGACTTATGTCGTTGCGCTAAAGACAAATTCGATCTTAACCATTGAAAACTGAGGCTTCACAAAACAGGGCTTTGCTTGTGAGACTTTGGTTCGGGTCTGTGTACCGCTCCTCCTCCCAGAACTGTTTTCCTAAAAGTGACTTTTTACGTTTTAAAAGAAGTGCTCGGTTCAACCTCTGTTTCTTTCTTTTTATTTTTAACAACACCGCACTTCCTCCCTTGAAGGGTCCCTTTTACCACAATACTCTATTATACAGTAGATATGCTATCTAATGAGGTGTTAATTAAATTCTAAAATGCGTTTCGATTTTTAAAAATCAATTAAGTTGGGCTGTAATATTGATATTTGTGCAGGAAAATCCCAAGATATTTCAGTCACTCTGGGATGCCGGCTTCTGAATAAGCCTTTTTCGGCCGTCTGTTAAGATTGCACCTTGTGAAACGGACCATGTTTGAAGCATGAATTTTTCTCATTTATTTTAGGAGCCCTTATAAATTTAATCATGTTTTATAGAAGACGTGCACAGAAATATTCTTCCTTGTACTCACTTTGAAGCAAATCGCGCCATAGTTCAGGGATTAGATGTGCTTGTTTACTACAAAGGGCCTTTTTATGCGCAAAATCACCGTGCATTTCATCTACGATTCTTTGCCTTTTAAATATTTAAGAACACCATGCTTCACCCAAAAGGCCCCTATTAGCAACATTCCTTCATTACAGGTGATCTTGCGCCGTAGCTCAGGAAGTACATACATCCGTGTTCAATTGCCCCCTGTCCCTCTAGTGGATAAAAGGAGGTTTTTAATTCCGTTTAAAAGGGAAGGCTTTCTCACCAATGAATGAGGTAGCACTTTTGACATAAGCTACTACCCGACCATAATTACACACTAAAAGAAACAGAACGTTTAGGCTTTCTTATTTTGCATTCTCCGCGGGCAGTGCACTTTTTCTGCTTCATCAAAACTCAGTTACCGTCTTTCCCTGCTTCTAGTCTATCAGTGGACGATACAGTAAAGGCGTGTCTTCGGATGTTCACTGACTTGGACCTCGTCAACCGGTTTCATATTGATTACAACTCTCTCTGCCGCTGGTTGCTTTCGGTTAAGAAGAACTACCGTGATGTCACCTACCATAACTGGCGCCACGCGTTCAATGTCGCACAGACCATGTTTGCAATGCTCAAGGTTAGTTGCTGGAATATTTCTGCCCACGTACTTGTGTTGTCCCGTTACTGTTTTGCGACATTGCAGTAGTCAGTTCATTTAATCGTCCATAGGAAACAGTGTCTTAATTTTCTGGGTTCCCCGACACTTTCCCGGGTTCATCCACTCAGGCAAGAAGAACCTGGGCATGATGTTTAGAATACTGAAACTGGCCGCATATGAGGGACAACTGATGTACTGAAGCTGATCCCAGGTGCTACACATCCTGGCTTGATAGGTCTTGGCAGGTCAACGTGTGCGTTATTTGTTTCTTGACCAGATTCACAGGCCCCGGCCTCAATCCAAGGTCGTGTAATTACGGTCATGTGACCTGTGAAACCTGCTGAGATAACGAGTCAGCCTCTTTCTATGGCTACTCGAGGTTGATGCAACATATTCTTGAATTATGCGACGCATAGCACTCGACTTTTCCCCTGTGGTTAATCTATTTCTGTTCCGCATACTTGGCTCGTACATCTTGTTCGCTGTTCATGCGCGCAGCGTCGATCTTTACTTTGCGACCGGGAATTTACAGGCCTCACAAGCGCGTCTAATGTAGGGCGACGTAGTCATGTCTAGGATTATTCCTGTTTGTCGCTCTCAGTTACTCCTCCTCGCCCAAGCCCCAGACACTGATGAAAGCTCTAAGAGGCAGCCGACCCCTTCTGAACTGCCCATGTATATTACGGACCTTGCTTATATCTGCCTTCCAGAGGCTACAGTGCTTGAGTATTTCCCTACACTAAGTCTTCAGGCGGTCTCATTGGTGCACTAATGGATGGTTGTAGTAACTGTGTAGTAATTGTCACATTCCTGTCGACTGAGGACTTGAACTCGCAAACTGGCTGTCAAATAGCTAAGCAGAACACTTTTCCTTGCACGGTGCTCGGAAGGCGTTTCTATTCACCCGCTTTTGCTCAATAGCTGGGTTTTAAAAATGTGTCAATTCTTTACTTTTTATGTTAGCAGACTTTCTCCGGGAAGGGAAGGTCTTGCATACGGTACTTCGGCATATGTCTAATTTTAAAAACAGGTCTTTTGTTGTAAGCCAATAAACTGCGATTTCATGTTGAATGTTTTAGGAAGTTGTTGAAAACAAATAGATGCGATCGCTGAGCCAAGAGCTTTAGTCATCTGACGTATCGGATTCACGCTCGAACCCATCATCAGAGCCTGAATCTCATACTACCTCTGATGATAGGTCCATATTTTCACCATCTCACGGAACATCGCAATCGACGAATAAAAATGCAACCTAGGCATCCAGTCAGGCATTTGACGTTCTACGAAACTCTGTCTGAAATCTCTGCAATATCCCCCTCAGTATCAAATAAACGATTACACCGCTGTCGTCATGACACAGCTACTCTACGACAGAAGGTGCTCGTCAGCCTGCCAAGGCCGAGCAGGAAATCTAGACCACCATAAGTTACTTTCAGATATTATTAAAGGCGAATGGGCGAGAAAGAATCTCGGATACGTAGGTGCTGATTCGTCTATAACGCTGAACATTCTTCCCTGGCCGAACCAGAACAACCTTCAGGAGGAGAATCGACAGATCGTCCTTCCTGGCTGACGATGTCTACCGTGTGCGCCATAGTAGGATGAGGGCAGGGACGGTGACTTGCGCAGCATCTACCGTTCTCTCTCCTCCTCCTCCGCCTAAACCTGGTGTCAAGACAGGGTTAAGAAGACCGGAGGCGCAGCTAGGCGTACCGCCACGCCTGATGATACAAAGAGTAAATTGACCAGGATTTTACGCAAAAATAGGGGAAGGCAGGGATCCCAACTGGCACGGTGTGCATCTGCAACTACGTCTGTCGGCACACTCCTCATCTGGGCATTTGTCATGTTTGCACATTCCCAATAACGCCTGCTGGACCCTGTTCTAACCCCGGTGTCGGTCCATCGCATCCACCGTGTCGCCCGTTTGAGGGGCAACGAGGGAACAACCAATTTATGTATGTCTTTAACAGCGACCCTTTTATGGGAGATCGGTGCGATTTCTCGGTGGACAATTACAATCAAATAAGGACGACGTAGAGACCCAATTCAAGTAAACTAATCATCCTCAGAAGAACTGGGAACTGTACGCGCAGGTTCATCATTGAAGCCAGACTAATGTAGAAGACTAAATCGACGTGAAAAACACGCAGCACTGGAATACCATTAACCAATGCTGCAAACGTCAGACATCCGCCAAGATGGCCCGAATGTCAATGACCGTGCAATGTTTGTAGTGCCCTTGTTAAATCCAAGGTAATATCAACAGCAGTCGGGCTGCCTTCATCGCATGGTCAATACGACAAAGCATCACATCCAATGCAGATTAAGGCTCCTCCATCGTAACCTTTTAAGTGGCGATATCGCTAGTACATAGAGAACAACCACTGACAGCAAAAACACGGCGTCAACATGCCGTATTGTGAATGCAGATCTCAATTCGGTATCAGCCGGTTGGAAAACCTGCTATGTTGGAGAAGCAGCGCCTAAAACCTTGGCCGCACACACGTACTCAGACGCTGCACGACCTTGTCCGTTCATTTACACATACGCAACAATTGTTAGTAAAATACGATAAATCATTCCTGCACATGCAATACCTACACATTTTACCCTCCGCCCATACACTTTCTGAAAATTGTATACTCGGTAAAAACACACATCACTTATGCATAAACTGTATTTCAATTCTGTCGATCTCGGTAACGCTAGGTAGCGCACTTACGAAGGTTTTCTACCCGGAGGAGGTCTTACGGCGCCTCCCTTCTCATTACCGCCTGGCCGATAATGTGGTATTCAGCCCCATGGCTGTTCAGTGCCTCCCGGGCACTGTAAATATGACGTCCCGGAAGCTATAACTACGAACTAAAAGTCGTAACTTAAGGGCTGACTTTACCTTCAATTCGATTGTCCCTTCTTAATGCAGCCTCAAAGGCACCTACGCATTGCAGTTTGGTACATCTGCGGCTACGGATCAAGTTGCATGGAGCATGCCTAAACCTAATGTATTATGTTCCAAAGGCAGCGTGTGCACGCCCATCTCCTATCATCTCGATCGTTTTCTGCCATCGGAACATGGGAGTAGAAAGTGAACTAGGCACATCTTAAGCGCCTTCTCTACAAACGAATCCAGAAGCAACTCAGCTCTCTTGACAGCAATTGGCCTCCTCGAGTACGACAGTCGAACGCGCTAAGGCTGAGATGAATTAATGCGCATTCTTTGTTTGTGACCATGAAAAAAGGAAGACCTGTCTGGAAGGTGCACTTACGAATTTTCAGCTTACTGTCAGGCTGTGGTGTTCCGGCACTGGGGGGTTCGGAGTGGGGAGGCTGCAATAAACGACGAGCATGTTTCTTGCATCCTGCAATTCAGTAGGAGTGGAGTTATTCATTGGGACATCGATAAATTGAAGATTCAACGTTCAAACAGGTGGCTAGATTTGGGCCATAAGTGCTTGTTCAGGGTGCCCGCTGGCAAACTACAAGATGGAGATAAATATCGAATTTGGTGAGATAGTGTCAAATCGTCGGAGGCGACACTCTCTGATCCGTTTTGCAGGAGGAAGCATGCTCACCCCTCAGCTGCTAAACGGGACGTTTGTTTACCGAGCTACAGGTGAGAGGAGGTTTTAAGGCTGTATCGGCTCGTTGCATTTTGCTGCTTCCTTTTGGCATGCATGTCCATTATCTCCGATCATACGCTAAAGATCACGCATAAGCCACGAATTTCGTATAATTTCCTCTCCTTTTATTTGCCTCATTCTCTTATAAGCGCATAGCAACTAAGCCCCCTATGCACAAGGGGGCGGGCACGTTCCGGAACCTGATCGGCGACTGCTCCCCATACCTGAAAAAAAAAATATGACAGATGGTTCTAACGTACTCCGTACATAGATATTAGCTTAAGGCCTAGGCACGTGTTTCGCCGATGGATATATATACATATGGTAGATGGGCGCTCATCGATCTAATTACGGAACTCGCTCTTCCCGTTGTGCCTTGAGCCTCGAGCCCCGCTAGCACCCACATAGCGGCGCGTTATATAGGCAGAATGGCATTACCGTCAAAGACAAGGGGGACTGGAATAGCCATTTCTGGTATATTATCTGTCGCTAGCAGGCCATACCCAACCCCGACGTGTGCAACAACTGCGGCTCGATTCCGCGA
This sequence comes from Spirometra erinaceieuropaei, assembly GCA_902702965.1. Lineage (NCBI taxonomy): Eukaryota > Metazoa > Platyhelminthes > Cestoda > Diphyllobothriidea > Diphyllobothriidae > Spirometra > Spirometra erinaceieuropaei. Next base: position 316,172 of record CACRXP010000485.1, on the reverse strand, counting down.
CCTGTTGGTTAGAGGTCGAACGCCTTAAACATTGAGCCACGGGCCTGTAGTTCTGTCAGTCGCCATTGGGTACATACAGTGGTTAGGGCATTTGACTTCTAGCCAACAGGTCGTGCAATCGAGCCCTAGGTTTCGAACCCCTCGGGGTATGATATGGCTGGTTGACAACGACTAATATGCCAGAAGAGTCCATTCCCTTTCTCCCTTGTCAAGTAGGTAATGCTATTCTTGGAACTACCTTTCTTCGACGCCCTCCAACAGCAAACGACTGACGGGACATTTCGCACATCAGTTTACCGCAAAGTCTCTTATGCGGAAGTTGTTCTAAATTACAGTAGTAATCACCCTATTGCCTACGAACGGAGTGCTGCCTCCAGTTTCCTTAAAAGAGCAAAGACACAATGCTCGGATAACAATAGTTACCAAATTGAAATTATTTGTTTGTTCAGACTGAATTCGTGGAAGGACACATGAGGAAACATAAAATACAAGTGGCGCACAATTCGACGGCCACATTACGCCACCAGCTCGTAAACTAAGGATGGAGTTAACTTTTGGCACTTAAAATGTCGTCTGCTTTGCATATTTGCCACTTGTCTGAAGACGACCCGTGGAACCAGTGCCGAAAATTTAAGAAATTAATTTCGTTGCATTTGCCAAACGACTTATTACTTCCTAATATATGTGTATAATAGAGAGTTCTTACAGATCGCTTTACGGGACATACTCGTTCCAACAGACTGAATATATGATACACTCGAGTGAAAATTAGGTTTTTCTGGTCAGAGTCTGGATCGATGACACCGACTCGTCGCCAGACAAAATAGTTACTGGAGGGTTAGACCTAATACACCAGTTGGTTTGAGGTCCTTGGTGATTTCTGGACTTAAAATCGACAAGTTTCGGACGTGTTTAAGAGCCTTTTAGAAGACGTGCTATTAAAAACGAAATACCGCCGCAAAGAATTTGAGGTTGGTGAAGTAAATCTACCTTCAGCAAAAGCTTCAAACTGCTCTCCACCTAGTTAACGAAGTAATCATGCTTTCGAAAAATGTTAACCTGTCTAAAAGTCCTCTTTTCCATTAACAGTCAGCCTGGTATACACACATGATCGTTCGTTTGATATTTTAAGGCAGCGTTAGATTCAGCCATCGAAGGCAACAGTAGGCGGCTTTGCTCGAACGAAACCACATCGAGCGTATATCGGCTGACTTGGTTTTGTCTTTATTTCCAGAACTTCACCCTGCCCATATTTACTTAGCCAGGCCTTCTAGTTGATGACTTATTGAAAATTATCGTTATTTGTTTACTGGTGATTTGCAACTAGATCTTCTCTTTCACGCGCTTCCCTTCGGTTATCTCATTTATTTGTATTTTCACTCTTATAGACTGGAGGACTGCAATCTCTCTTTGGGGATCTCGAGTGCCTAGCAATCATAATCGCCTGTCTCTCCCACGATCTAGATCATCGTGGTACAAACAATCAGTTTCAGATCAAGACGATGTCACCGCTGGTCAACCTGTACTCTACCTCCGTCCTCGAGCACCATCATTTCGATCAGTGCATCATGCTCCTGAACACCAAAGTAAGCCAGTGATCAATTCGTTGTGTGGTTTGTACTGTGGAAAGCCAAAAATGACCTTACACAAGTCTCTGATTGACCTTCCTATTTCCAAGTCGACTATGATGCGCGTTTTAGAGTTTTGGCCGTCATTCTGAAAGAAACGTTTTTCATGTTAAGATGGCATTGAGTTAAATGAGCTGCCTTCGCCTAGAGTTCTTGTTGGGGAACCACTTAACCGTTGTAAAGGAGCGGACTTTAGTGTTGGAGAAGGTAAAGTGGTTTCAAGCCACGATTTAAAAATTGTTGGAGACAGAGAAGACAACATTAATTGACATTTTAGACGGTACTGGGCCTATGTTGCAATCAGCGGGAGCTGCATACCACCGTTTTACGGGCATTGCAAATCCCTTACGGCCTCGTCGTCTGTTCGGCAGCGGCTTATTCTCCCCTCCTAGGCTAGTTAATGCGACATTTGTGCAAAGCAACACGCAACCAGAACAAGTACAATAGACCTACCATCCTACTGGTTGACCGTACACCAGCGGTGTATGATTAATGTCGGCCCTATCTGGTGTGGAAAAGACATAACGATGGCAACTGACTTTGCACTGGTTGGTCCACATCCCATTTTATTCTGGCATAAGGTTTGCCCAAGCACTGCCTGCGTTGGTCCAAGAATGACCCTTTGCCTGGATCAGACCTCTCTCTCTCCGCCTTAGTTTATTCACACGAGTTAACAAATCTGCAAGTAGAGTCGGTCTAATCAAGGGTGTTTTGGTGGAATAAAGAGAAAGAAACTAGCGCCAAGAGCCTGAATATGAGTGCTGGTTTAGAATAGTCAATCCTTTGAAATAGTGGTTTTGAAAGCATATTTGGTATCAGTGCAAATTAAAATCGTTTGAAAAATATACCTCTCCAAGTCCTTCATACAGTTGCAACGGCAAGGATCGCTTTTGTCCCGGACGCAGACACAGAAACCCCGTAACAAAGATGGCTCTCTCCACATTCTGGGAAACTGGAGTTAGGGTTAGAAGTAAGCATAGGGTTAAGATAAGGGTTACGCTAATTTTTGTATCAGGAGTAGGAAATGGGAAAGGATAACCTTCGTGGAATTTAACTCAGGGCTACCTGTATTACGCGAAGGGGGGCCCCATTCTCATGTCCTGTCGGGGGGAGGCGCATACTCGATCCCCACTACAACAAACTTTCTGGTTCAAAAATTGTTAAAAGCCAGCTCAGATACTCCGCCAGAGCATCGCAACCTGACGTAAAATAAAGCCAATGCTTTAGTTAAATTTCAAATTCCTGTAAACAAACTTTGCTAATTCTGGGATCCTGTCGAGGGACTGGAGCAAGTGCAGAGGAGGACTTATCGTCGAGTACGTGCTCCTCATCAAAAAGGACGCATTGTGCCTCAAACAGAACAATGCTCTCCATCCTATTTGAGATTATGTTCTAAATTCGAAGGCGTAGTCGCTGTCCACCCACTCCCGTCACTATATGAGATCACATTCCGCCTAAATTGGGGGCCATTCCTTGCTTGTGCAAGCATTGGACGTTCGTACCCTTATGAAGACCAGTATGACATCACGCTGTTTGATCAACTGTGTGCACTCGTTTAATTCTTAAAGACGACCCAATTTCCTGGATGAGTGCCGACAAAGACATGGAAAAGTGCACTGACCATTTCCGGCTATTTGCAACCGTAAATCAATCACATCCTGCCTCCTTTCTTTCGCATTTAATAGCAAAACCCGATACATCCTATTTTCGGGATTTCCCTGGTCAACTAATGGCTTTTATCACTCACATTCCCGACGAGTTTCTTTGACCACGGACTTTTATTCTGACCCCGACAGCTCCCCACATAACAAACGTCCATTCGTGAGGTGAAAATGTAAGGTCTAAGCAGTGAATGTACTCAGAACGTTACATTAATCATGGCCGTGACAGGTTTCGGAGAAGGGAAAAAACATCAGTAGGAGACGTGTACGCTGTTTGGAGGCTCGGTGATAGAGTCAGAGCCCTCGAGGCGCTGCCGGCTTTGGGTCGGCGCGCGTCCGTCCCCCTGGGAAATGTGGACGTGAATGAATAAGAGTCGCGTGAGATTCAGTGTCAATTTGGTAATTTGACTGCGCGATTGTAGAGTTTGTGCGCGCCTGTAATCGGCTGGCCTAGGGGCTTCATGTGCATATGATGCGGCCACTCGGGAGCCGTGATCACATGACTCCCAACACCGCGTAGTTGCCAGAGGCGGAAGACTTCAGGCGCTGCAAACAGGGAGAATTCAATCGTGCCAAAATCGGCTGACAGCTGTATTTTTATTTTACGCCCCAACTCCCTCAAATGCTCTAAGCTGCGAGGAGTTTTTAAGCACAAGATATCAACTGAGGACACGACTGAAAACCTTCTAACTACGCCAATGAAGATTCGCTGTCGTTGTAGTGAAGGGAGTCGAGACATCTCGCCCTGATAGATTTGTCATTTAACCGTCTAAATGATGAAGCTTGATTTTGGACATTGGTATCGACCTATGAAGTTCAAGCCAGAACGGCAGCAAATAATTGCCCGTATCGGCGACTACAGGCATTCTTCTCTGATAAAACTAAAAATAATGACGGTAAATAAAGAAAGAGCCAGAAGAGTGCACGTGTCAACACAGCAACAGAGGTAGATATGCTACAATAGTATATGGATCTAAGAAATGATAGAATTTCAGGAAAACTGCAAGATGTCAAAAATGGGCCGCCTTTATCGAGACACCTCCAGCATCCACAGGTTATTCAACTTCAAGTCACTTGCAATGATTCTATTGAGGCATTGTCTAAGTTGTCTCTTAGGACGGAGAATACCGCGCAATATCATTCTATCGACGCGTAATTTCAAATTTTCCCACTTACTAGCCCGCGATTTATTGGGTTTATATTTATCGTACCATCTTCGCCCAGCAGATATTCAAAGTCTGATTTTGGGTAGTGACTAAGTGACCGTGAAATATTACCCGGAAATGACCATTCCAGTTCCTCTCATCTGCGGATTGTCGACTGTTCTTGGCATTGTTGTTGGAGACCCCCCCCGGACAAACACAAAGATTAGAGTCCGGTCCTGTTTTTTGTTACGTCTTTATCGGTGTCTGCTAGTGCCACTTCCCCTACCTGTCGTTTTTGGGGATGAGTCCTTAATCAGCGCACGTTCATTGCAAAAGTAGGGCTGGTGGCGAATTAATACTGCAACAACCGAAACGTTTAGCTTTCGTAAATGAGGAACTGCGTGGATGGGACCAACAACTTTCCTCTCGTCCGTTAAGTCTTCAATGACACTGGAGGGTGTTTCCGCATCCACTTTCTGGTATCCCGTAGTCACTCCTTTAGTTCGGTATGTGTAGCCATCAAGCTCTGCCTTATATCCTGACGAGGTCGCTAGGTAAACACTTAGGATAGTTTACAAATGTTTTGGTAGATTTGAAATAATTCATATTGACCCAACTGTGAAAAACTCGGCGTCTTGGTGGCATTCGAACGCACGACAGCAAGGGGGAGATTTTAGTACAGCCAACGCTCTAGCCACCTGAGATACGAGGCCCACCGGATTTTAGGTGAATTACTTAGGAAATCCTGCATCGGCGATCAGCCTACTGTTTCCGATTTGGTGGATTTCAGACGTTGCAGTAGGTTAGACGGCTAACTCGATCCAAATGTGATTAAATCCACGTCTTCCAGTGGAGCCTGTTAGCTCAGGAGGCTAGAACGTTGGCTGCACTAAAGCCTTCTCTCGTGCTGTCGTGGGTTCGAATCCCACCGAGACGCCCAGTTTTTCACAGTTGGGTCAATGTGACTTAAGACGGGTCAGTTCTCGGCTGTCGTGTATCGTTGCTTGTGAAAAATTCTGATGGGGAAGGGAACTGTTGCACTTTGCGCGAAATTCTTCTTTTCAGAAATTGTGCTTTCTTCCTGGTGAAAGTAACTGGATTTAGAAGATATAGTTATAACTTTAACCGTTTTCTCTTTCCTGTCTCTTTCTCCACTCCACGGTCCTCCACCTCGTCGGGGTTCGTTTTTTTTCTCTTTCTGCCTGCACTCTTCTCGGAAGGGAAGGCAGGATTTTCTATCAAGGCAACAGGTTAAGCTGACGATCTTATCAGAGCTCTACTCATTAGCTTCCACTAAATACCAGGGAAGGTTTGACAAGGATCAGGGAAGACGTTAGTTGTCCTCATTTACAGGCTAAAAAAGACGTGCTTTTAAACTGGAGAAACGATTTAACTGTCCATATTGTAGGGTGACTTGATCGACATAAACCTTACTCATTTCATCTTATTTTATATCGACGTTAAACACTACGCAACTGTTGTTTCAGCCTCCTTTGCAGCCGCTAGCCTGAGCGAAAACGCAGAATAGGTTGCATCCACAATAGGCATTGGGATCGATTGAGCTTAATCTGGGCCCGCTGACTGATATTGATTAGTCATTACGTTTGCCATCTATTAAAAGACGCAAGCGTGTGTCTAGAAAAGTAATAAATATCTCCTCGTAGTAACGTTGCTGATGTGAAACCTGCTATCTTCCTCTAATGCTGATTGTCGTTGAAATTGGTAGATTAGCTCAAACTCAGTTTAGTCTTTGACCCCGAACCCGGAGCCCCTCTCCGATCCCGTTAAAGAAGTTACATGCAGTTTGATTTCAAAATCTTATAGCCTAGAACCAGTCATCAGTTCTTTAGGCTTCGAAACACCGCGGTCACTAACTTGGAAAGTCATAGGCTTTTCACGTTTATGGAACTCGGAACTTGAGTTTCTTGCTACGGGATTCCAAACTAGTTGTGTGGAATAATATTTATAATTGTTGTTTAAAATAAATTAAATAATTGTTTAAATATTTCTCACGCGACATTAGTGCACGTGCAATACAGATTTCCTGCGTATGCGTCCATAACAGATTTGCCGCCCACATTCTTAGCGTCAGTAACATTTTGCAGCATCAGGTACGCTAGTTAATTCATTTCAGTTCTGTCTCTGATAAGTATTGAGTATACTCATGTTACGTTACTTACGTATTGTCTTCTTCTAATCAATTCGATCCATACTCAGTGATATTTCTCCATCATTTACACTTCATGATGCCAAAAAGGAGAATAGGTATTAATGTTCATGTGAAGTTTGGTTTTATTTACACCGAAATAACTGACGATGTACGAAAACCCCAGTGCATACCTTGTGACGCTGTATTTTCAAATGCGAATCTGAAGCCGTCTAAACTGCTGGAACACTTCAACACCCGACATGATGGTGCAGATTTTACAGGCCATGATGTTGCCTCTTGGAAGGTTACAAGGCTCTGATTTGACTCTCAAACAGAAAGACCGCTGCTGATTGCTTCATACCGCGTGACGTATAAAGTAGCCAAATACAAGAAGCCCAATCCAATTACAGAAGAGTGAATAAAGCCGTGTACGTTGGGAATGGCAACAACTTTTCTGGGAAAAGAAGCCTCAAGCAAGCTTGAATTAGTGCCGTTATCGAATAATGTTATTTAAGGCTGAATTAGTGATTTGGGTTTGAACATTTTGGATCAGGCATGCCTCTTAAAGATCTCTTTTCGATTGGATGAAACAGCCAATGTTTCAAATTGCATTCATTGAAGATCTTTTTCCGATTGGATGAAACAACCGATGTTTCAAATTGCATTCGTTGAAGATCTCTTTCCGATTGGATGAAACAACCGATGTTTCAAATTGCAGTCATTGATGGTTCCATGATGGAAGATTTCCTGTTCTGCAAAGACATAAAAACAACCACATAAGGAAAAAAGTTTTACCATTATGTGAAAGACTTCTTTGCGAAGTATGATTTATATATCCAAATTATTGGTTCTGTGTATTGATAGTGTCCTTGCTCTGTTAGAAAATAACTCATGACTTTTTGCACTGATGAAACAGGAGATTGCACTTTTAGAAGGCATCCACTCTCTTTTCCAGCGACGCGCTCTGGCATCAAAAAACACTCTCTCGAAAGATGAAAACGTCATTGACACTTCAGTGAACACCATCGACGTACTTTAGGGCCGCGGTCTGAACAACTGCCTCTTTAAGCTGTTTTGTGAATAATTTAGGTGTGAACATTCCACCTAGGTTTTCCATGCGGAAGTACGGTGGCTGCCATGTGGGAATGCTTTTACGCGAGATGCCAAGGAGTCTCTAAAGGAACAAGACTATTATTTGGTTCGTAAAATGCAATTGCAAGAAGTCAACCAAATGTTATCCCATTTGAGTGGTAGTCACACTCGTATGTATGCACCGAATGTGCCTTTCCAAGGTAAAAATGTACAAATATTTGCATGCTGTGGGAAAATAAGTGGTTTTTAAAGAAAATTTACAAATTTTATTGTCGGCGAATTGGAAAAGGGAATCTTTGTAATTTCCCATCACCTGAATAAATGGTTAATAACAATTGGCCTCTAATTCCAACTGCATGTTGATCATTAACATTTGATTACTCAACTTTCTTTTCGTCTTTTAGAAACTGTTTGGAGGGGTGCGAGAACATATTAAACTTTTTAAGCATGCGGTACAAGAAAAAGATCGGGAACCCGTGTTTTAGCCGATTCTATCACAGCCTGTTTCGACATGTTGATGTGTATTTATAACTTGACTAGTTGAGTTTTCTTTAGCATCCGCTGGTTTTATCGTAGATGGGATGGTAAGTAACCTTTTTATAAACCCTGATCGGGACGCCATCGGATGCTTAAATAGTCAAGTAGCGTTGTTCAAGGCTAATAGACATTCGTTATGCATCAGGGTTTGTGGGCCACCCCTCCCTCCCGCCCCATCCCGCGTCTGACTGTGATCCCACGTCATGGTGCATCAAAATGTTGTCTTTTCGCATAAAGGTTGCAAGGACGCATTAAATCAGTAACCCAGTAACACGCCTTACGCCTCATCAATCTCAAAACACTGGCAATGACACCCACCCTCTCGAGCTGTCACTCACGCGCACTACCTACTGAGACTGCTCTGCACGCCTTCTCTGTCGAATATAGTCCCTCCGACATAACCGTATCCTTATACAGCCGTTGGTACGGCTTTCGTCTGGACGGGTCAACGCCGGGGCTTTGGGTGACAGTTTACCCCCTAGTTGAGTGCTTGAAAGACATAGTCTACGCCCATCTGAAGTCCAGTGTAGCTAAGGTCCAACTGGAGACGTTTGCGTCAGCATTCTAAAACCAGACAGTCCGGTATGTTTTTATTCCATAGAAAAGACAAGTCATCGGACCGATGGGTTTTTGACTTTTATAGTTTGTACGCTGGGTGGTTATTTGGATGTGTTGAAGCAAAGAGTGTGTCCGTGGTGTACGTCCTATGGGTATTTCGAGGTACTTGGCAAGTGATGACGGCTTGCAGACACTTCCTAATTAGCGTGATAAAACATCAGGCTTTGTAAAGTAAGAAATATCCGTTACCGAAAAATAATTTGCTTTGCGTTTGTTCTGTGAGACACCCACCACTTACTGGAATACACGTCCCGAATTTTGGCGGTAATTGTTCCGAGTTTTACTGCGTTCAGGGCGTTTACGCGTAGATTTCCTTTATTCTCCACCAACGTAAGACGCTACCGGTGCCGAGTGTTAAAAAACCTTGTCTACTCATCGTCGAGAGGCTGTTTTCTTGCAAGACGTCCTCTTTTTTCTTTCTCTAGGGAAATGAGATACTGGGCAATCTGGGACATGATGAGTATCGACGTGCTGTGCACCTAATGGAACACGCGATCCTGGCCACCGATCTCTCGCGCTACTTCAGGCGACTTCCCGAGTTCCGCCAACTGCTTCAACAGCTGGAAGTGAACGGTTCTCTGCCATCGCCAGCTCCTGGGGAAACGGTTGGTCCTGGGAAGGATGCTGAGGCCGCAGTCCTCTGTCCCGCCGTCTGGGAAGAAGAAATACCTAAGCGCGAACTTCTCACCTCCATGCTAATGACCGCTTGTGACGTCTCGGCGAGCACAAAACCCTGGCCCGTACAAAAGAAGGTAGGTTTAAACATCATCACGATGTCGGAGCTCCGGGTTGCATTTTGTGCTTGAATTCTCTGTTAACTTTGGGGAGTATTCTACCAAATCGCGCAGTAGGCCTGTGTGAAACACTGCAAGAATTCCACTGGGATGACGACGACGACAACACGCTTCCCATCAAACTCTAGCTTTTAGGAACCATATTACCGCCATTTCAAACGCGCTCGACTAAATGTTTATTCTAGCCAACAACGTATATACCAGGTGCTAAATCTAATGAAGCATTTGTTGAAATGTTCCGACATGCTGTCATCTGAAAAAATATGACTTAGATGGGTTGGCAACACCCAAGCATTTTCTACGCAGCATCATACTAACCTTTGATTAAGTATTTTACTAGCCTCCTGTGTAACTTGTACTCGGAAATATCGCCACTTATGTAATGGGTATGTCTGCATTGCTCGCGAACTTCTACATAAGTTAAAATGTATTCATTAGGAATTGTGTCTCCTTTAATAGATTGGATCTCTTTTAGAGGTTGCAACTGGAGGAAGGCGGGATTTTAATTATAAAAAAGAGTTCGTTATTATAGACTCATTTTAGAGACCTGCGTATAACGAATGTGTGCTCTATGACTTTAAGATATCTAAATTTTGCAATATTCCGCGAGAAATATAAAGACTCGTAGAAGAACAATGAAGGAACGACTGAATGTGTATTAGGAAAAGTTCGTTGTTTGTAGTTTAGGGACATTTGGGTGCTTACGGTGTTTAACAAATACGGGAGGTAGGGCACAGCAATGAAGACCCGCCTACATTACAGATAGCCTCATTTTAAATTGCAGTGGACATTAGGAGTCGGAATAGAAGGTCAAAGGCATTTGGTTATAAGGGTTGGGGCTGAGGTTAGGGTTGGGCTGGCCAGAGTAAGAGCTAAAGTTAGGACACGGAATAGATACCACCCATAATTTAGGACAAGACGACTCGAAATACGGGGGTACACATCCCCGTGTCCACATTCAGCGTCCAGCGTTATCTTAATCGAGGTAAATTCTTCCCCTCAGGAACAGAATTTGAAAAAGACGGGTTTTTTCCCCAAAGGCGCTATCAGTAACTAGTTTGTCAGACTCTTTTGCAAAATATGACCAAGTGGTGGTGAAAAACGCGCACTACTTTAGTGACTGTTTTTTCTCGTGTAAGTTATACGTGGGGCCTGAAAGATGCCCATTCTCTGCTAATGGGCTTCGTCAACTCACTAACGCCAACCCGTTCAATTGAATGCGTATCTAAAAATATCCATCGAGTATCAGTCCCCGTTAGACGAAAGGCGGTGACAAATTTGGGAACAAATAAGTCGACTGGCCTCCATTGATTTATAGTTTTCGATTGTCGACGACGATAACAGCAATTTTGCAAAGGGATATGCGCAATACGTTTATGGTGACCAGCATGTGTGCCTTATCGCAGC
>CACRXP010000485.1:283659-297811 GCA_902702965.1 Spirometra erinaceieuropaei | reverse complement strand
CTGCGTAGCGCGGGATAGCAGCCTTTGCACTGAAATTGCTTCTCAGACTTTCTTCGCCTAACTCAGCATTCAGAATAATACTGTCCATGAACTATGTTGAATTTTATTCTAATATTAACATGTGAATAAACTTAAGGCTCCCGGGGAGGCGTCTTAGCTCAGGCGGTTAGGACGTTGGCTGTACCCAAACTTACCCCCTGCTGTCATGGTTTCGAAGTCCACCGAGGCAGCTGAGGTTTTCACAGGTGGACCGAAGAAAATATAAATATCATTCAAGAACAGGAGAACTGATTGATGGCGGCACCTTGTTTATGACATACAGCAGGACTACTTTACAACGGAACCATGTTATATACAGAATGCGTACAATACTACGAGATGATTCCTGCAAATGATCGTAAACGCGACGCGTCATTCGTCACGAACACTGAATTTCTAACAGAGGCAGATAACACACCTCTCATCTCGTATCATGCGCAGTCAAATCGATGCAAAGGATGACAATAAGTCAGCAGGGTTAGTAGGCACCTCGTGGGTTACCAACACCCATCTTTCCCACGCCGCCTGCATTACAATTTCGACGTGTTGGGTGATTGTTACGGAGGGAGGGCGTGTAGTTGAGTATGCGAAATGTATACCACTGTCATCAGGCGGTTGGGATGATGTACGAGTACCATTTGGAGTCGACGTTGATCACGAAAGACGTCTTCTGACAACACAGCGTTGGATTCGCTAAATTTTTAGCCACAGTCTCCGCTCTTGCTGGCACCCGTTCACATAGGCCTTTCGAGAAGTTTGGTGATGTGCGATAGACAACCTGAAAAGCCCATTTGACGTTGACTCAGTCATTTGCCTCGACTAGATATGCAAGAATATAACTCGAAGTAGATCTGTTTTCACCTTCGCCTAGCCAGAAAGATATGTGTTCAGGCGCCAATTTTTCGCGCGCCACAGGAGCAAGCCGTACGTCGAGGCGCCTGGAAAGAGGGTACTTGAACATTTATATGTAATATATACAAGAAAACTGGAAATGATCCGGACATCTACTGTTAGTGCTTCAACAACAAACGCGAAAACAAGGTTAACGCGCACTTACAGGTGAAACGTTGGCCAATAAGTAGCGTGTGTTCACCAGGCACGTATGGAAATAAGCGACTAAGCCTATCAAGAGCGCAAAATGTCCTGGCTTGGAAGATTACCGACTGCTAGAATGACTTGGTCTCTCTCAGAACTGAGAGTTAGGCCGTAATGGCTCCTTATTCATGTGGTATTTCAGGATTCCTCACTGATGTGAAATCTGGACTGCCCTTTCACCTGAAACCTGGTTTACGCTTAGACGGGCAACTGCGCTTGCGCTCACCTCTGGTCGTTTTAGCATTTTCTTCCCATCAGAGTCTGTGGGTGAGGGAGGAGACGGTGTGGTGGATGTTGCGCAATGCTCCTGGCGACGAACTAGTTCGCTCGAATGTTCTCGGTTCTGCCCAACTCCTTGGGGCCTACGGTGGATGTTGTAGTTTACGATAGTTTAGATGTTATATAAGGGCGTCATGGAACGGCTGTTCGCGTTACGATTGCAATGTCTCGCCCTGCATGCTGGGAAAAGGCAATGTCGATGCACCCTGTCTCGCGTCAATAACATGTGATGGACTTAGTGCTTGTGAAAAGGTTTGATTTTCGAGCTTTGTTGGTAATAAAGGCAATATGGGGTTCAGAAAGCTGCACTGCACGGCACTTGGATTTAAACGACTGTGTAGAGCATCACTCTCGGACAAATGCAATCCCGGAGATGGACGCTAATTTGAAGACCGAACGCAAGAAACTGACGACGCCACCAACGTCACTGCTTTAGGAATCTTTGAATGCAAACATCGCTGGCATTATTTTTATCTAACGACAACGATGAAGAAATCTGGCGTCTCCCACGCCAAGAACGGGAACGGCGTCAGCGAATCCAAGTGCGATTGACGCTGACGAGGACGCAAAATGGCTTGTTAATTCATGCGGAGACGTAGGTACAAGGCTATACAGATCGAAGACGAGATAGAGGACGTCCCTGTCGTCAGGAGGTCAGCTTGTAGCCCTTAGCCCAGTGTACTATGCCTCTGATCAGCCCAGACGACATAACCCTACTCTCGGGGTAAATTCCAGACCGTTGGACCAATAATTTCAGGGGCGTTCCCAACCGTGATTCCGCAATCCTTAAGGAAGTCATCAACAGATGACCTCAAGGGACAGCAAATGCTGATCTCAATCGTCCGCCTCCTCAACAGGAGGCGCAAAGGCAGTAAAACCTGTCAGCGCTGTACACCTCTGGCAGACATTTACAAATACAACGGTTCTCAATTTTCGAACTAGCCTGCACTACCGCTTTGGGTGGTCTGCAGACAAGCGAAAGTGCATTAAGACATCAGGTGTGTCCAGTGCCGCATATGTCTTCAAACGAAAAAACCGTCAGGTTTGCAGCAATCTCCGCCAGATTCCCCCCCCCCCGGTTATGTTGGCACGGTATTTGTCCGCTTATTTGTCTGTCGCCCGGAGACACACCCTGTGTAGTGCACTTTCTAGAGACGTAACACAGATTCCATAAATCAGAGGTGTGATTTTCGCGATCTGATAAGTGCAATTTAACTGTTAATAAACTACTCACAGTGGCTAAACCATTTCTTTTATTTTTCAAAAACTTTGGTTGTGGTAATCCGTGTCGCACTTCGAAAAATCCTGACGAGGTTCAGATTCTCGCAAACGGTCAGGCATCTCGACAGCATGGTGGCTCGCCACAGAATATGAGTCAGCCTGCAAGATTTTACGCTGCAACTTGGCCAAACCGGGTTACATAATGTCTCCGACCCTCTTTGACTTCCTGTCCTCCGAAAACCTAGTGCTGCTTGTCTTCCGCGACTAGTGACCGGGACCTGAAACCAGTTGTTAAACCGGTGACCGACTGCTCAACGTCCAGCGCATGCCTACTGAAACGAACATGCCCAAATCTAGAGTTCACGATCTCTTGTTCGTGGACGACAAGGTGCTGAGCACTACATAGACTTTCTTGTTTAATTTCGGTCAAACTTTCAACGAACGATTAGCATGGGGAGGACAGTGATCGTGTACCAACGGGTGCCCACTAAGAAATGCGACGAACCTGTTGGAAGTGGCTGTGGAACTCGCCTTTCCTGTGAACAAACTCGCATATCTGAGGACTGTCGTCTGTGGGCACATAAAGATCGATGGCGCAATTGCACGGGGATCTCCGCTGTCAGGCAGACCATTTATAAGTTGTAGCACTTAATGTGGGATCGCCGTGGCATGAAACTGAAAATGTACTGACTTGTCGTCCTACCTACTCTCCTCTACGATGCTGAGATGTAAAGTGTGTACCCCTAGTTAGGGAAGGAAACTGAACCGGTTTTTTTTTAAGTTATTTCCGAAGGGCGCTGAAGGTAAGGGTGGCTGAAAGGAATCAAGACACGCAAACACAAAACTAAGGATGCATTGGACCGTCGTCCTACCTAAGTTCCTCAACGATAGGAGGGTGTAGGCAGTGCGCTTGGATGAGCTTTTTTCACCTAAACTGCCTCCGAAGGATACTGAAGGTCAAGTGGCAGAAAACGTGGAGGACAACGAGGTTATGGGAACAACGATTGTGCTCCGCATCCAACTTCGATAGAGCGTCCGCATTGTGGGTATGCCTAACTAGCGCTTTCTCAATTAATTAATCTACGCGACATTGCGTGTATACTTGCAAACAATACATAACTATATGACGATCAATGTACACCCGAAATCACCTTCAACCACCTTTATTTCAATACAGAGGCCTGGGAAAGCCTTGCCTAGGATCGGTAGCCCTAGCGTCCACCGATAACTTCGAGGCTAACCAAATAGATGTGGTCAGGGCAGTACAATAAGTGCACAAGACACCACAAACCAACATCTGACGCCATGCCAATAATATTGCACTCTCAACTAACGTTCTGGGCTCCGACTGACCTCATTGGGCACCTACGGATTCACGGTAATATCCGCATGACTAAACCACCGCCCATACTGCACAGCATCCAGACCAGCACTACTTCAGGCAGCCATCTAACTTTCCCCACTCGAGCACCACGTTCAGATCCCCATACACTACAATCGCTTAGTTTTACGTTCAGCCCAATAAAAGAAAAACAGATGATAACCACCACAAGTATAAACGCTATTCCAGTATGCCTCCATTGCAACAGCACATTTAAATCACGTACCAGTCTGGTCAGCCACCTACTGATCATTTGCGGTGGCATTGGAGAACCAGAACCAAGAGCTTTAACTGGAACCTTTTATTCCCAACTAACCTAATCACTAAGACAGCGCGATTCATGAGTCCCTTACTTTAAATCCGTCTTCAAGCGCACTCAGCCAGTTCACTGACCCCGTCAGTCATATGCCCATAGTCATCATCTGTCAGGAAATCATCACTAATCGCTTATGCAACAACCATGCGATCTGATCTATCAATAACTTTTCGGCGGGCGAAAGATTACGTGGGATCATGTGCGCCTGTTACTTATAGTAGATGTGCTAACTCATGAAATGTTAACCGAAACTCTAAAATGCGTGTTGACTCAAAAAGATTACTCCAGTAGGGTTGCGCTATGACCCGCCGGATACTTGAAATGCCGTGGAGCGTATACGCACTCGACCCTTGTCCCCAATATCACAGCAGCAGACAAATGAAATACGACCGGTCACGGAAAGCGTATTAAAAACACATTGCAAGTCGCGACTACATGAAAGGTGAAGCGTATTTATAACACACTGCTGTGGTTCGCCGGCATTCGGCCCAATGACCTTCGGGAAGAGAAAATAGCCAATGGAGAGGTGCCCGATTAAGATGACAGCGCTGTAGAGAGAGCGAACGCACGTGGTCTCCAGTGATTGGCTGGCTCTTGTTTGTGGGAGTGCAAGTACTCCCAGCACCTTCCCTCCAAGAAGATCAGTACCGCTTTTGGCGTGGATCGGTCTGCATCGGCAGTGTTGGTCGGTGCACGCGGTTTCTCCGGCGTCTTAGTCGTGGTTTTTGTCTGGAGACGCGGGGGCAGTGACTGATACCGAAGGCGGTGCAGCAGTGGCTTCGGGAACCGATTGATCTGCTGGAATGGCGAAGGTATCCAGTAGGATGTCCAGAGAGAGTGGCGGCACCGATTCGAGCCCGACTGTGTTACTGAAATGTCGCCGTCGGATCTGGTTGTGGTGACGAACCCAGATGTCATCACCAACGTCGACATCAAACAACATACCGTCTCTGTGCGCTACTCTGGTTGCCTCAATCCAGTCTGGGAACTCAGTTCGATAATCACGAACGAAGACAGGTCTTCCGACGGAAAGCTTGCTGCGAGAGACTGGAGAAGTCTGCGCGGGCTGCACACCGGTAGCAACGAGTGCATGAAAAGTTGTACGCAGTTTTCGGCCCATAAAAGTTTCGGCGGGTAAAACGCCACCAGGGGATGCCGGGTTCGGTGTTGTCCTGTAGGAAAACAGGAACGCCTGGACTATCTCGTCCGTGGTCCCCTCTCCACGAGCTTTCAAGAGGGCTCTCTTAAACTTGTCGACAATACGCTCCGCCTGACCGTTAGACTGAGGATGGTAGGGCGGGGAGCGAAGATGCTGGATGTTGGGCTGCCGGCAGAAAACCTCAAACGTCGACGAAGTAAACTGAGAGCCATTATCTGAAACCAGGACTTCCGCTAAGCCATGTTGGCTAAAGATGCGTCGCAGGAAGGCGATAGTGGCAGATGCGGTCGCTGGATTCAGCCGAGCGATCTCGGGCCAATTTTAGTAGACGTCAACCAAGATTAGGTAGAATCCGTTAAGTGGGCCAGCGAAGTCGATATGCACGCGTTGCCAAGGTCTCACCGGTGGTTGCCAGCGTATTGGCGGTTGACGAGGCGGCATCTTGGCAGCTTGCTGACATCGAGAACATCGTCGGACCAAGTCGTCGATATCGCCGTCGATACCCCGCCAGTAGGCAAAACTGCGAGCAGTAGACTTCATTCGGCTGGCACCGGGATGAGCCGCATGGAACTGGCGTAGTACAGTGAATCGGTGGGAAGATAGGATCAACACACGGTTTGCAAACATGAGGCAAGAGTTAACCACAGCGATGCTTGGCGAAGGAAGAGCTGGCGAAGATCGCCAGCGAGAGCAGTGGTTGGCCAGCAGGTTTGCACGTAGGCAATGGCCTGACGGAGCACAGGATCCTGTTCAGTAGCACGACGGATGTCCGCGGCAGTGACAGGGATGCCTCGCCTGGCGTCTGATAGTTGACGGCGCACATCGTCCTCAGTCGGAATTGCGGCAGTCGCGGTATCTTCCTCAGGTTCCTGATGATTGATGATGAGGCGAGAAAGGGCGTCAGCCTGACCAAACTCTGTAGTGTGACAGTAGCGAATGTCGAAATCGTAGACAAGAAGGGTGGTTGCCCATCGCTGAAGTCGGCCGGCTGAGTAGACGAGAACGCCCTTCTTCGAACCTAAGATTGACAGCAATGGTTTGCAATCCGTCAACAACGTGAAGTGGCGACCGAACAGTAGCTTGTGAAACTTCTTGACGCAACCACGATGGCTAGAGCCTCTTTCTCAATTTGCCCGTAGTTCTTCTCCACAGGGGTTAGCGTGCGAGATGCATGCATGATCGCCTTTTCAGACCCATTAGGAAAAATATGTGAGTTGACGGCACGACCTCCGTGGTTGGAAGCATCTGTAGCAACAACGATCGGCAGCGTCGGGTCTTAATGCGTGAGCAGCAGATCTGAACTCAGCATCGACTTTATCTGGGCGAAGGCCCTTTTAAAATCAGAGGACCAGCACCAGGGAGGGCCCGTACGTCATGCAGCGATGGTAGGAAGGCGCTATAGTAGCTGATCAGGCCAAGGAACGAAGTTGCGATACATTCTTGGGTGCAGGCATCCGTTAGATGACCCGAATGTTTTCAGAATCTGGATGGCGACCGGTGACGTCAAAAACGAATCCGCGGTACTTGATGGAGTCGAAGAAGAATTGGCACTTGCCGGACAGCAGGCGGAAGCCATATTCCTGCACACGTTCGAGCACTGCGCACACTCGGTCTTGCAGCTCGGCAGGGAGCAAACCACGATGATAATGTCGTCCAGGTATCCAGCTGTGCAGGGATGCTGGAGAACATTGCGTTCATCGTTTGTTGGAATAGGGCCGGGGCGGTCTTGACACCAAAGAACAGCCTGGTATATTGGAACAGACCGCTGTGGATGTTGCTAGTCAACAATTTGCGCGACTCTGGGGCAACCTCGATCTGCAAATACGCAGCAGCGAGCTCCAAGCGAGCAGCGAGCAAGATTATCCGCAACCGACAGTGGATAGCAGTTCGGCGTCAGCGCGACATTGAGACCGTAGGAGAAGTCAGCACAGATGCGGATCGAACCATTGGGCTTCGTAACCACAATGACTGGAGCGGCCCAGGAGGAGTGGGATACAGGAACCAGAACTCCCAGTCCCTCCAGACGCCCAGTTCAGCCTCGACAAGTGATAGGGCTGCATATGGAACTGGTTGCTTTGGACGGAAGACTAGTTGACTTCCAGGAGAAGGATGTAGCACGGTTTGAGTGTAAGTGCAACGACCTAAGCAGTCTTAGAACGCTGGAGCAAACCGTTAGAGAATGTCCTTGGCTTGGTCTGCAAGCAAAGCAGGAATCTGCACCTGATAGCAAACAACACGGAGCGGCATATCGGCCAAACCGAGTTGTTCAATCCCGTCGAGACCAAGTAGGTTGACAGCAGACTTCGTGATGTAGCAGATCGCAGTGATGCTGGTACAGCGGAACGAGATTCAGCATTTCAGTTGCCCAATTAGCTGTACGAGACCACCGCACGCGCTTGTGGCGGACTTGGAAGTCTGCTGTATCATGGAGGTGCCGGACTGGCGTTTGGGCTTGTGTTTTGATCGAAAACGGTGCCTGGAACTAAAAGTGGCGGGGGCTAGCTTGCTTACAGAAACTGGTATTGATTTGCCGAATCCATCATTATGTCTCATCTGATTATAACTTTGGCAACGATGCTGGCAGAAAGTGCAGTCCCCCTGGAAATGCCACGCGTCACAGTGCCGAGAAGGAGATGGCAGAGATCTCGCCTTGGACACTTGCTTGGGCCGCGTAACGGGATGCGATTTGGTCGATGCGACCTTATCGACTGAGCAATATGTGGCAGGGTTCTGAATCATGGCGGAGTCGTACTTGAGGTTCGTCAGCGTTTGGCACTCTTCTGCCAGCTCATGGAGTGTGACTGAGTTTTTTTGCTGCCTTCGGACAGGAGACGTGTCCGGATATCAGCATCCTTGGAGGACTGAAGGCCGCAGATAAAGATAAGGCATTTAACCTGGTCCTCAATAAGAGAACCGAGTGAAAAACGCCCACACTCACGATTAACAATGCCCGCATACGTGATGAAATCATCGGAATCTCGTTTGCACACTTGCAAGCACTGAAATCGACTATTGAAAAGGGATGATTGCTCACCAAAAATCTGCGACAACGTCTGAACCGTGTCCTTGAAAGTGACTTCTCAGGGACTCTTGGGGAGGATGAAGCTGGCATAACGCTCGTGTTCAGCCGGACCCAGTTTGCGAAGTAGAAGTCGAACCTTCTATGCATCGTCCTGGACAGCCAGATCGACAGAGAACAAGTCCTCGTATCGTTTGTACCAGGAATCGAGGGTGATATGGGCCTGTGGGTCATACAAGACTTCAGCGATGCTGCCGGCGATGTGATCAACAGATTGCGAACCACCAGCCACGTTTGATTGACCCCTGGACGAGTTGGACAGCTTAACGGTGAGTGTTTTCATCAGTTTCACCTTCTGCTGCAACATCTGCTTCAAGGCGGCGTAGTTGAAAAACTGCGTCGCCAATTTGTTATGATCTGCCTGGTACTTGAAATCCACTGGAGCGTATACGCACTCGGCCCTTGTCCTCAACACCAAGGCAGCAGACAAATAAAACATGGCCGGTCACGGAAAGTGTATTAGAAACACATTGCATGTCGCGACTACCTGAAAGGTGACGCGTATTTATAACACCCTACTGTGGTTCGCCGGAATTCGGCCCAATGACCTTCGGGAAGAGGGAATAGCCAATGAAGAGGTGCCCGATTAAGATGACAGCGCTGTAGAGAGAGCAAACGCACGTGGTCTCCAGTGATTGGCTGGCTCTTGTTTTTGGGAGTATATGCACTTTCAACGGGTTGTAATATTAATGACCATGCAGCATAATCTCACGATAATTCAGCTACTTCAGGATGCCGACTTTCGAAAGAACTTCATTCCCGTCGCTGCAAAAACTTCACTCTAAACGTGGTTACTTGAATAGCATTAAAGTTTCTCATTGATTTTCGATGCTGTTATAAATTTAAATATATTTTATAGAAAACATGCGCAAAAACATTCATTCTTTTACTTATGTCGTAAATAAGCGTTTTTCTTAAATTGAGTGACAGGCGATGATTTTCGCGTCGTGTCAAACAGCGCGTAATCGGACCTGCATCGGCATAAAAAACGGAGTTTTTATAGACAACTTGAGCAATTAAAACCATCGCAATACAATAGCACTTGTAACTTCAAACCTTTCCAGTTCATGCATGAATCGGTCCACTGCAGAGTCGAAAGCCAGACCGCAATGGCTCATACTTAGCGTGACCTTTATTGCACCCGAGGCTTCGTTATCAATTCAATCCTATGGACTGACTGAGCGCTTGGGTTGGGCGTGTGTCACGCGTCGATAAGTGAACGACTTCTGTTGCGCCGTTTCACCGACTTCTGTTTTCGGCCAACCGAATTTTTAATTGTCATCACGACGGGTTGGGCGTGGTGGGAGGGGAGTTAGACAGATGCATTCTCAGTTGTCTGCCTGAGTCGCTCAGCATGCTCTAAAAGTATTTCTGGGTCACCTTGAGGTTGAAGCAGGTAAACATTGTTTACGACGACCCAAAGGGAGCACTGCAGAGCCCTTCTTGTCCAAAAAAGATGCTTATCCTTTTCAATGCGCGATTGACCTTTCAAAGTCATCATGTTGTCCGTCGGCGAAAGTGCGGCAGACATTCGACCGGTGGAAGACAAGTAGGGCAGAGTATTGGACAGCCAAGTATTTGGATGAACCCTAGATCAATGTGATGCAATGTCTGAAACTGTACGAAGCAGTGGGTAACTATCAGCGGATTCTGAGTGGCGGTCCTGGCCAAACAGCTAGAATCATTGAGATGCCGGCATTGTAATTTCTTCGTATGCTCTTCCGTTTTGCAAGGGAAACCTGGACTGCAGACTGTTATCCATATTATGGGAAGGATTTTCAACAAATACGGTTTAAAATCAATACTGTCACCCAGAGCGTCATGTATGAATGCGAACCAGAAATAACCTTGCTTGAGTTGGTCTATGTGGTGTCGTGTATGAACTTAGTTTAGAGGTCAAAGCGTGTACCTTTCGCTGATTGTTCCCAGAACACTTAAATAACAGGCGCCTTCCTAGCTCAGGTTTGCCCTTAGGAATGCCCAAGCTATGTTTAAACGACAACAAGCACCGTTTTATCGACAGCATTAAACTACATGTTTGAACTTTGATTCTGCGGTCGATTAATGAGTCAGGTTTGTTGGCGTGGGAAGAGATTACCCATAGTTGCCCCAGTATTTTTAATTAGATTAAGGAATGAACATGTGCTTACGTAGTACGACGCAGTAGTCCGACAGAATTTCGCATACATGTGATAGCGACGGCCCACTTGACATACTCCATTGTATTTTCGGAGGGACTTCCTGGGAATTTGTACGTTTGTCCAATTTAGTCTGACGCAATGAAAAACAGTTAAAAGAATCCCCTTGTATATTTCTCTATATGGCAATATCTTTCAAAAATTGACTTTCGTAGACACATCTGTGGATCTAAGGCCAGTGCTTCCATACTGGCCATGGAAACCGCGAGGATTATGTCGGATAGGGAGTAATCCTCCAGGTCTAGCTTTGAGTGCATGTGTACGAACGTACGCCGGTTGTTTTCCAACTGTCCAGATTCCCCTCGGAAACACTCTGAGGTGTGCTTGCTCTGACCTAAACAGAAAATTCTACTTGCGCTGATAATAAAGTGGAAGACGATTGTAAGTCTTCTAAAATTTTACGCACATAGCTCTTTGAGTGGTATAACGCAAGCCCACTGAGCCACTGAGAGAAAAGCGACCAAAGGGTCAAGTACTTATCCTAACCGCACGGGTGATCCCTCGAAGAGCCCAAAGTGTTGGCGAAGTGCGAATGTCAAGTTTATTCCAGACCAAGAGCTGAAACAGCTGCCAAAAATGTGAAATCATCTAACAAAAATGTATTAAAAGTGCGGTAAGATGGACAACATCAAACACACAATTTCTAGCCTGACACTGTTGTCCTAACATAAATATAGTTCCTTGAACATGTAAAGGACACCGAGGTTATTCTTGGTGACTTTGAGGTAATTTAAATGACTCAAAGTGAATGTTACATCGATTATAAGGACAGTGTCTGTACTGCTGACTAGCCTTTTTCCGTATGAAATTGCCGTTTAGGGAATATGAAATATTACACGGGATGATCGGAATAATTGTAACCTCGTGTAACTCTGTCATTCGATCCTCGTGGGTAGCAGAGAGGTTTGGACGACGCACTACTTTTGTAGGCGAGGAAAGTTTGTTGTGGCAAAAAATATTATGTTCCCTTGGGATTCCATTATATCACGTTTAGTCTGGGAGTCAAACACTGCTAGCGACGCAAAAATACCTTTCCACTCGGACTGGCTCAGCTGGTTCTTGGTGCGCAACCCAATAGAAGGGTTTCGATCGTCATAGGACTCCCTATGGTATTCCAGTCCAAATGACTTGGCCTTCTACTTACAAAAAACGCGAGCGGCCTTTTCGGTCTCATTTCTCATGCATTTGTTGCATGCATAAACCGCTGTGTTCTCACTTGGGAATGCAGTCCTTTTTCTCGACCCGAAGTTTGCGTAGGCGAGGAGCCAAACGTATGCATGAGTGATTTTTACAAATTGAATACCGCACTCCAGCATGGTTTATACTCCGACTTGAGTTTATTTAACTTCCATCCCTACACCCTTCGTTTAGGATTGCTTACTGAGTTCGTAACGAATAATCCTTGACGTTGTTCGGCAATTTTGGCGACTTGGGTTTCTGTTTTTTTGTCTCAGGCGAAACGTTTATTGACTCCCG
Organism: Spirometra erinaceieuropaei; assembly: GCA_902702965.1. NCBI lineage: Eukaryota > Metazoa > Platyhelminthes > Cestoda > Diphyllobothriidea > Diphyllobothriidae > Spirometra > Spirometra erinaceieuropaei. Next base: position 285,568 of record CACRXP010000485.1, on the reverse strand, counting down.
CTGATCTGCGGTAAGTGCCGGCTCTTTAGTTGAAAGACAAACCTCCGTCTTGTGGGCCACTGTGCAACATGTGTTATGGAGTGCTCACTGCCCTCCCCCCACACAAATGCACACACACACACACACACACACACACACAACAGTTCGACCGTAGTGCCCGGCGATGTCTACCGTGTGCTCCAGAGCAGGGTGAGAGCATGCACGATGACTTGTACGGGAGTTACTTTGTAGTGGTAGTAGACTTGCACAGCCTCTCCCGCACTCCCTTATTCTTCCCTACCTAGACCCGGTGTCAAAACAGTGAAGGTGGGAGATGATATAGGTGGATAGCGCGGCCGGACCCGCACCTAGGCGTGCAACTCCACGCCCCTTGGTCTTTAACTGCTTGTGGGGCCGTGGCATTTTCAGACTCGGATCACCTATGTAGCTGATGAATCCCGCACACAGTGTGCGCCAAGTCTTTTAACAAGGGTGGAAATGTTGGATATGCTTTCAAGCTGATAAAACTACTTGGATGAGTTTAGTAAACTCTCCATTATGGAATGTTGTTCAAATCTATTCATACACGGCGGCATCCGGACTTTCATTAAAGTATCTGCCTAGATCCTATACATATTACTCTAGGAAGATACCACTGTTTTGTTTTTGATTAATATTTTGCCATTAAATCTATATGCGCGTATTGTATTTCGTAGGCATTTGTTTCAAGCCATTCATGTTGACATTAATATTGCAGGAGATTTAGGCTTTTTACAGTTTATTTTCCGAAGGATGTTAGTAGTATGGCTTTTTAAGTTGTGATAATAATATTTATGTTAAGTCTGGATGATTCTTCCCATGGCTTTTTTAAGGCTCGCTAATGTTACTTCGAAGTATACCTCCGCACTAACTTATGCACTCGGGGCCTCTTCATAGGCGCATGAAGAACTATGAGTTTGTTTTTCGTAAAATGCGTGCCAAGTAGTTAAGGAAAAAGAATAAAAAGTGCAAACCCTGGTCTCTTTTATGTGCCTGCATATACCACTAATAGCTGTGCCACTAACTTCAAAGGCTCCTGATTGAGCTCCGACGCACAACGCGGCGAGCACGTCCGGAAACCTGATCGAAGGGCGCGTCTCGACCATATAACACATAAACACGCTTAGGAAGATGAAAGTATTTGAGAAAATGCAGCTTTTTTGTGTACATTTTTGATGTTGGTCCCGAAGCTCATCCTCAGACTTTGGGCCGAATTACTATAAATAATATTCCCGATCACAACCGACAGGACAGCAGACCGTGGCTCAATGATAATGTCACACTAATTAACCAAAGACCTTGGGTTCGGGTCTCAGGTGATCCCCACTTTGGGTTTGGTACAACTGGCCGATGACAGCTAAATTGCCGAAAGCGTCGGGAAGAGGCTAATAAAACAACCACTCTGTCCGGTGCGATGGTCTCTCCTAAACGCCACTTGGTCAGTTGAGCAGAAAAATTTTCTACTGAACGCACCTAGCTGGAGAGGGCAGCACTGCCAACCCGCTTGCCTGCGGAAAATAATTCTTGTTTTTTGAGTGTCCCCTTGCAACCGACTGGATGATGAGCCGATGGCCCAGTGGTTATTGTATTAGACTTCTGACCAACAGGTGGCAGGATAGAGCCCCAGAGGTTACACACATTTGGTTTAAGTACAGCTGAGTGACGACGACTAATAAGCCAAAAACGGCCGCTCCCTTCGCCCTGGTCTTTGTTGGTTATGCTATTGTGCCTATATATATATATATATACATATATCAGCGAGGAGGGACGACAGAGAATGCGGGTAGATTGATACAGCACTGTTTCGGGCTTATTCTGCCTTCATTCAGCCAATCATAACCCTGACCACCAGCAGTTGGAACCAGAAACACAAACATGCGCACAGACGCAC